>PVKS010007134.1:0-74560 GCA_004027875.1 Aplodontia rufa | reverse complement strand
AAGTTAATGGTAGTGATAATCAATATTTTTGGCAACACTAGTATTTAACTATCACCTATGTCAGGCTTCAAAACGAAGAATTGTTACTCAGTTTTACATTAACAGCGGTAATCATTACGCAGCCTTAATTGTGGGGATTGACAGGTATTAACTAATTGGGAGCCAGAGAGAGAAGGGAATGCAAGTAAAATTTAGAGAGATTATGTTGACCAGTTGTGCACAGTGAGAAAGTGGAGAGGTAAAGGATTTCCTGTAGAAAGAAATAGAACTCAATAGAAAAAAAAAGAAATGAAAATAAATTGGAAAAAAAAAAGAAGAAAAATCAAAGAAAATATGGATCCTGGGGGAAGCTAAGATAGCTGTGGCCAAATATAGGAAGGATAAAAAAAGATATAAGATTTGGGTGATCACTTAAGCGTAGAAGCTCCCACAGGTAAATTATGCATGTCAGGCACAGTATACTTTGAATACTAAATGCACTGACTAGAATCCCTCTTCTTCGGAGGCAGGACAAGGATAGACAGGATAGACAAGAGGGAATAAGAGACAATGGAGAGAAAGGAAGAAAACGAGAAAGAAACATGCAAACAAACAAAAGAATTTTAAAAAACAAAGTGTTTGAGACCCCCCCCCGAAAAACAAAAGAACAAGGAAACAAAAACAGGTAGAATTTTTATATGACCGTGAACCAATGAACTTTTCCAGTTATCACACCAGTACACGTCAAGAACAGGAGGGAAAAGAAGAAAGAAAAAAAGAAGAGAAAAAATGAAGGAAAAATGTATATGTGTGTGTGTGTGTGTGTGTATATATATATGATAAAAAATTTTAAAATCTTAATAAAAACTTGGTACTATAGTCAGTAAGAGTGTCTCTGATCCCTTTGGGAGGAGATGTTCACTATCTGTCTGGGTTTTAGTGTCAGTTTAGACTTTCAGGGGATTTGAAAGTCAGAAGTCTTAAGGTTTTATAAGCTTTTTGAGCAGGGGAGATGAGATGTTTTCAGTGCTCCCTCTGCTGGTGGTTGCTGAGACTGTCTCCTGTGATTTTTGTATTGGGACAGAGGACTCAGCATGTTTAACTTGTTAGGTGATCCTTCTGGCTGGTGTGGGGTGGATAGGGCTGAGAAATGCTCCCCTTTACTCCACAAACCCAAATTCCCCTATGCAGAGTGGAGACCGGGCCTGTCCAAAGCCTTCTCTTCCTGGTTCAGCCTGTGGTCTCTGACCGTCTTCTGATGCAGCTTTCAGATCCTGCTCTGAAGACCCAGAGAGAGCCAGTCCCAGTTGGGAGGGTGGTAGCCTCCTGGCACTTTAATGGCAGCAGTTGCTTAGCTCTCACGCTTGGCAGCCTGCTCCACTAAGCTCCTCTGAAGGCAGCTTCCAGACCCTGTTCTTACCACCAGACAGAGTGTATGTGCTGGATGGGTGTCTGCAACTGCATTATCTTTATAAAGCACGGAGGCTTCTCAGTAGAGATGTGGTCACAGGCTGTTGGACTCCTGCCCGCTCCCAAATGTAAACAAAGACAGTAGAGCTGCCCCAATGGAAAAAATCCCTCTCTTTCTCCACTCACTTCTCCCAAGCCTCCGCTCCTCAAAACAGCTGCTCAAATTAGCACTGGGATTTCAAGATGATAGTCCCCCAGTGCACCTGGAAATACTGGAGATGAACTGGGGATTTCTCATCCAGTCTTGGAGCCTCTGGGGAAGCCATCCTTCTTCAGATTGCCATCTTGAATCTTCTCCCTAAGCAACATTTTTGATGTCAGGTTTCTCCTTACCAAGACCAAGTTCCCTTTCCCTCTCTATTGGTGAATCCACACCAGTGGTGATCCAGCATCCCAGCACCCAATCCATGCAGCTGGCCTACCAAGAAACAATAGAGGAGCAGGGGAGCCACTGAGCAGTGGAATGATGGAGCTGTAGAGTGGCGCTGCATGTTTTCAAGTGTGGGCAGCAAGAACAGCTTGTGGCTGTGCTTGGAGTATGCCATGTAGGTGCAGTGGGCCTGAGGCCCATTAGCTCCAACCTGTCATTGTTGCATGGCCAGGCCTGTGCACCGTATGGATGCCTGCTTCTGGATGCCGCTGTGTGCTGTTTCCCGCATGGTGCTGCAGTTCCAGAGACGACCCCCCAACCCTCCACGGCCCCCTCACCCCTCACTCCCCCCCCCCGCTCAGTGATCATGCACCGTTCACTACCATCGATCTCCTGCTTCCTTGAGAAGCAGGAGAAAATGAAAGCAAGGTAAACATGAGTGAAAGTTGGGACTTGAGATTTGATCAATAAAAATGCATCTATGTTCCTAATTAGCATAAATAGGGACCAATAGCACTGGTGCATCTGTTCCCTGATGATGGTTTTCTCAAACCGTTATTTGCATAAGTTTAGGCCAAGAGCAGTGATCCAAGGGTTATATAAACCCCTAGCCAAGTACACTCAGATGGAGAAAAACCTGCTATCCATGTCCCCTCTTGCACACTGCAAGAGTTTTATTTCCTGCTTCTTCAGTAAGTCATTTTTCCATTCATTCATCTTGGTCTATGGATTCCATTCTTTGAACTCAGAAGACAAGAACCCCAGAAGGAAGAAAAAGTTGAGGGTGAGCTTCTGAAGTGTACTAGAGGGCACTGACTTTATTAAGAGCTGCAACACCACTGGCTACAGAGGCCTGCTCCTTGGGCAGCGCCCACCGGCTGGCAAAAGCAGAGACAACTGGTCTTACCAGCCAGTGGAAGAGGGCAGTTGAGTTTCGCCCCAAAACGTCTGAATAATTGGCAGCCATGGGACTGGCAGGTTGACTCTAATGTCTTCTTTCTTCTTTGTTTATAGTATCCAAATTTTGGGGCCACTTGAGTGTCCCTTATCACATTTTAGTGAAGTCACTCTTTTATCCACCTTACTGAGAAGCTGTGTACCAGCCACTCTGGTCCAGTGCCACAGTGCAGCTCGGGATGCAGCTTTCCTCTGCTCTGTCGTCTTCCTTCTCCCCTTGGCATATGTTTTATTATTGCTTAACAGAGATTCCATTGAGAGCTAGGAACATTGTATGTGGATGGTACCTGAGAGAGAATAAAACTTTTCCTAATATTTGCAAGTTGGCTTGGTATCGGTATTCCACTTCAACCCTTAGCTAGCTTGCACTGAGTTGTGGGATCACCTCCGTGTAAAAGTTTCTATACCCTTTTGAGCAAAAGTCTGACCTTGGACAAGTATGTCGCCTTCTAAATTCCTCCTGATTTGTGAGGTAGTTCTGAATATCCCAAAGAAACTCCCTGTTTTTCCTCCTTGCCCATAGGCAGTAACCATTGCTTCTTCCCACCTTTGAGTTATTACTTAGCCTTACAGAACTTCAAGCAGTTTCTTCAACTTTTTTAACCTGAGTGAGGTCTTTTAATCGAAGCAACCAGGCCCCTTATATCAGTCCTTTAAGCAGCTCCCAGTCAGCTCCCAGTCAGGTTAGATTAGACATATGTAAGAGTTTGTAAATTAGGTCTCTTGTATCTTAAGAACCACCATGAACCAGTGCCACACACTGTGCGTGTATGTTGCCATTTTTGTGACTGCTGCTGAGCAAGAGAGGGGATAGGCAAGGACAATTAAAACCACCACAACACTTTCCTTTTTTTGATTTTTGGATTTCCTTTTTTTAAAATTTAGTTTTTATTTTAAAAATGTTTTTTATTAGTGTATTATAGTTACATATAATATTGGGGTTCATTATTAACATAATTATATACACTTGGCATAAAATTTGCTACACTTGAGTTCCCAGTACTTTCTCTCTTCCTCCCCTTCTCCCTCCCTATGTTCCCATTCCTCTCCTTTACCGTATACCATTTTCTTTTCTTTTTTTTGTATTTTCTTGATTGCTATAAACTTTTGATATTTTTTTTTTTTTTACAGAGTAGTACTATAGTTGATTGTGACAGTTCTGCTTAATTATCTTAGTTTCTGTTGGGATGGGAATTTAGAGTTGTATAATCTATGTTGTTGATTTCCCCTCTCTTTTTGGTTTATGAATCATTAAATTGTTAGATATGAGAGTGATTTTTATGTCAAGCCCTGTCAAAATTGGAAAGTGTTAAATTTTTGAATGATTTTGTTTCAAAATAACTTTTCTAAACACTGTTGTTTTTTTCCTATTAGGCCTGCATGTTTCATGGATGTGTCGTTACGAAGCTTCTCCCTTTGTTGTGACCTATTAAGTCGGGTTTGCCAGACAACAGTGACTTACTGTAAGGATGCTTTAGAAAACCATCTTCATGTTATTGTTGGTACACTAATACCCCTTGTGAATGATCGGGTGGAGGTTCAGGAACAGGTAATTTTCCAGTTCATCTTCAAAATCATATTTTAGGTATGTAGATAAAAGTATTATTTTTACTTGCAATAGTTAGTAATTTTAATGAAAATGTTCTTTGAAAAATAGTTGTGAAGACATTCTTGATCTTTGTACTCAGTTACAAAGATTGATTATAAAGCTTTTCATATAATCAATACTGGGTTAATTTTGTCTATTACTCTGAAGTGTAGAAGAAGTCAAAACTAGTGATAGCAGTTCTCACCTATAATGCATGATGTATTGCTTATATAAAATGCTTTACTAATATTGGATTTTTATGACTCAGTGTCCACTTTGTATAGCACCTTACATATTTGTTGAATTGTTTGAAGGCACAGAAACTGAAAAGTTGGTATCTTACAAATAATTAGAATATTTTATCCAAACTAGGTTAGCAGAGTTTTTATCATTTATTATAGTAGGTTTTTGTTGTTTTACTTTGAAATATAATTACAGATTTTCAATCTCTTTTAATTTTTTCTTTTTAAATTATATTTAGGTACTGAACTTGTTGAAATACTTAGTGATAGATAACAAGGATAATGAAAACCTGTATCTCACGATTAAGCTTTTAGACCCTTTTCCTGACCATGTTGTTTTTAAGGATTTGCGTATTACTCAGCAGCATATTAAATACAGTAGAGGACCTTTTTCACTTTTGGAGGTAATAAAAGTTCCATCTTATTACTGTTTTGTATTATAAAGCCTGTAGATTAGTACTTCTTAAAAACCTTTAATATGGGGCTGGAGCATTGTCTTAATGGTTTAGCGTGCTTGCCTGGCATTGCAGGGACCTGGCTTTGAACCCAAGCACCGCATACATAGTGAGGTGTTGGAGAAACAAAGGCCAGATGATAACTAAATAAAGTTGATTCTCTCTTAATGTCATTCTCTCTCTGAAAAAAGAAAAAAAAGCAAAAACCAGAAAGCCTCCAGTGTTGTAGTGGTGAAACTTGATTTTTAAAATTTTTTTTAAAATTTAATTTAATGCAATATACCATCTTAAGTAAAAATGTATCTTCATACATTTCCTTGCATTGAATTTAAAGTATAGATATCAAAGTTTCCTGGTAAAGAATGACTTTGAATATTTCAGGCATGTGATATAAAATATTCTTGATTTTAATATATTTATGAACCTGTGCTCAGGACTGGAAACATGGCTCAGTAGAAGTGCTCTTGCCTGGCTTGCTCAAGGCAATGGATGGGTTCAGTCCTTAGCAATGAAAATTTAAAAAGAAATCCTTAAGATCATATAGTCGATTAATACCTCAAAATTATGATCTGATTCTTTGAGGATCAATTTTTGTGTTTGCATTAGAGATGATATTTGATGTTTTAAAGAGTATTTCAGTTTTTAATTTTAGTAAATTTCAAAACTATGTTCAGGTATATTTTTCCTTCTGTGTCTTATTACAATTTTAAATTTACCATCTATATTTGACTATCAACATAAAAACATTAAGAGGTAAAATTACGAAAAAGAAATTTAAGCTTTTCCCTTCAATTGAATGTGCTATTATCAGTCTCAAAATCTCTTATATGAGAATCTACTAGAATTTAAATAATTAAAACATTGTAGGATTTGGGACTGGAGAGGTGTCTCAGCAGTAGAGCGCTTGCGCCTGGCATGCATGAGGACCCAGGTTTGAACCCCAGCACCACATATACAACTAAATGTCAGAAAAGCAAAACCAGATGAAAAAGTGAATAAAAATTGACTGTCTCTTTAAAAAAAAAAAAAAAATCCAAAAACTAGGATTTGAAGTGAAAAGGGGACTTTATTTCTCCTTTGGTTTATGAGTTATCATCTGTAAAAGGCATTTTATAGTTTTTTTCTTTTATTTAATTTTATTCTGCAGACTTATCCAGTACATGTTAAAACCAAGTTACATTTTTAATTAATTTTCTGTTATAGGAAATTAACCATTTTCTCGCAGTAAGTGATTATGATGCACTTCCATTGACAAGGCTTGAAGGTTTAAAGGATCTTCGAAGACAACTAGAAAAACATAAAGATCAGATGATGGATCTTATTAGAGCTTCTCAGGGTACTAATTTTAATGTCATGGATTGTTTCTACCTATTTCTTTTTGAAAGAATCTTTTGTAAATTCTTCCTCTTTGTTTGATTGCCACAGACATATTTCAGACCCTGATTATTTCTCATCTAACTGTAAAACTGGTCTTAACTAGTCTCCTTACTATGAACTATTCTTATCTCATTTTATCCATCATTTGCCAGATTTTTTTTTTATTTTCCTTTGCTTAACTACTATGCCACATCCCCTGCTATTTTTAATTTTTTATTTTGAGACAGGGTCTTGCTAAGTTGCTTAGGGCTTCACTAAGTTGTTGAGGCTGTATTTGATCTTGAGATCCTCCTGCCTCAGCCTTTCAAGCACCTGGGATTACAGTTTTGGGCCACCATGCCTGGCTCAGAATGAGCCTGCTTTAGAATCTTTAGCAACTTCCTACTGCCTAAAAGAAAAGTTTTATATTTTTAGAGCCACGTCTACAGGGTAATGTATCTATCTATCTGCCTTGAATTTCAGCCAACTTAAATAAATGTGCCTCATTTTAAGCCTGTTAGTTGCATTGCATGTATATATGTGCTCATACATGTTTCTCCCCCTTTTTTTTTTTTAACTTAAGAAAACATCTATTTGTCTGTTATTTTGATTTGAGTTTGTTATTTAAAGTAGTACACTCAGGAGAAAATTTTTGTACTTGGTTAAGATTTTCACCTTCCTGTGCCAATTAATTTTGTGTTTCTATTATATCCTTTCTATCCTGAGTACTTCTTAAAACTTTTTGGTTTTGACTATCTGAGCTCAGTTAGTTCATTGTTCTGAGATATGTAAAATATGAATACTGCTATATCTTTTTCCGCTGTATTTATTTTATTGTCTAGATTTGCCTTAAGTAATGGAATCACTAGCTGTTTATGGCTAGGGATTTATAGTTAAGTGGATTAAAAGTAAGGAAAATATAATATTTAGTTTTTTCATTGTATTAACAGTTCAAGTTGTCACTAGTATGTATAGCTAGTTAGTGGCTATCATTGGACAGCACAGATTATGGTAATTTCCATCATTGCAGAAAGAATGGTCTAGATTCTAAATGCTAGATGTTAAAAAACTTAAGATTCTCAAGGTTCCTTTTAGCTTTACTGTTGAATGATTCTTACATCCTATTTGTGATTTGTTAAGTTGATACTGACTTCTCTGCACAATTTTTGAAAATATTTTTCTCTCTGTTTCTGTTTCATAAGGAAGTTCAAATTCACACACTATGTATTTTTGAGCTTTTCATAACTTAAGACATTTTTAAAACTTTATTAAAAATTTCTTGTCAGCTAATTTCATATTTGCATATGTGTTGTGTTGATGGTTATTTAAATGAGTTTTTTTAATTACTCCTAGATAACCCACAAGATGGCATTGTGGTAAAGCTGGTTGTCAGTTTGTTGCAGTTATCCAGGATGGCAGTAAACCACACTGGTGAAAGAGAAGTTTTAGGTAAATTATGTATCTGAAAAACATGAGTTTTTTATGTTCAAGTGGTCATCTTTATAATATCTTCTATATAAGTGAAAGTTTATAATTTGGGTTACTGGAAATATGAGATGCTAACCAAGATTTTTTTCTGTTTAGTCCAGGCATCCTAAGCAGCTCCCCTTTCATAAATTCTTCCCTTAAATATTAATATAAAATGAAAAGAGTGATTTACACTTGTGAATAACTATTAATTTGAAAATGCCATATAAATATTTAGGAAAGTTAGAAATAACAATCTCTAATGTTAAGTTACAAATAAATTGACCTCTGAAATATTTAATAAGTATATCATAACTGACTATAATTGAGTATCAACAGAAATGAGATTGAAAACTTGAGAGCTAAGATGAACTCAAATATTTAAAAAGCATTTACATCTTTTCCTACTGCCCTTTGGGAGCATATAACATGATAAATAGCCAATATTGCATTTAGAATAGGTAATAGACTTGGTTATCATAGGATGGAAAAATCACATGTTCCAAAGTTAGCTTGAAACTCTCATGACAATATTTCTTCAGTTATAAAAATGGTAAGAATAAGTGGTGCGTATAGATTGTTGTGTCTTTCAGTATTTTCTTAATTTCTCTATAGGAGCCTAGGATCTCAATAGTATGTCCTTTTTTGGTGAATTTTTAAAATTGAAATATATCTATAGATCGAAAAGCATACAGATCATACATATGTTGGTTAAAGAAGTTGATAAGAATACATTTGTGCGTCTATCACTCAAATGATGAAAGAGAACCTTTCCAGAACTCTAAGAAGTTTCCTTTGCCCAGGGGATCTATCACTTTGTCCATAGCATTGCTTCTAGGGACTAACCCAGTTTGCTGAGGAGACTGGAGTGTCTTTCATGAGTAGGAAAATTACAGTGGTATGTACACATTACTAATAACATACACAATGGTAAAAGACTGAAAGCTTTCCCCTAACATCAGGAATGAGACAAAATTTCTCACATTTACAACTGCTATTTTACATTATGCTAGAAGTTATAATGAGAGCAATTAGACAAGAAAAAAAAATTAAAGCATCCAAATTGGAAAGGAGTAAAACTTTATCTACATATAGGACGTTTGGTCCTATATGTAGAAAATCCCAGAGAATCCACAAGAAGCTATTAGTGAGCTTATAATCAAATTAATAAAAGTTGCCAGGTATAAGATCAACATAAAAATAATTTTTATTTGTAGGTGGGCCTTGTAATTTCAGCTACTCTGGAGACTGAGGCTGGAGGATTGCATGAACTTAAGAATTTGAGAACAGCCTGGGCAACACTTCAAGACTGTCTCAAAAAGAGAAAAAAAATAGTTGTATTTTTATATACCAGCAATGAATAAACTAAAAAGGAAATTAGGAAGGCAATCCCATGTAGAATAGCAACTAAAAAAATAGTTGTGGGTAAATTTAATCAATGAGGTGAAAGAGATACACACATCCTATTTGTTAGAAACAAGTCACTAAGTATAGCCCACACAAAAATGGGGAGGGGAAATTAAGCTTCACTTTTGAAAGGAAGACTATTGAAATATTTGTCAAACATACTGTAGTAAATAACACCATGACTGAGTGTAAGGATTCCTCTAGAATACTGAAAACATTCTATTTTCATGTAGGTAGTGATAACAGAAGTAGGGGGAAAAGTATGTACATGTGTAAAAATTTTCACTGAATTGTGTGTTTAAGATTTATGAACTTTATGTGATGCCTCAAGAAATTTTTAAGTTTTAAGATTGATAGACCCATACAGTGGCCATGTTTAAATTTTTATTCTGAGTATATGTATTCTCTTCTAGTTAATATATTTTCTGGAAGTGATTCTATAGGGGAATCTATCTGTTGCCTACATAATTAGTTCCTTTACATAATTAGTAATGGAAATTAAACAGTATTTTATAGCCCCTTGTAGTCTCCTAATAATCTTTAAAAACAAATCTTGAACCATGACAAGATAACATTATATGTTTGAAACTAAAATTTTGTTTTATGTATGCTTTCTTAGCTGTAACTAATTTCTATATGTAGAGGCTGTTGGAAGCTGTTTGGGAGAAGTGGGTCCTATAGATTTCTCTACTATAGCTATACAACATAATAAAGATACATCTTATACCAAGGCCCTTGAGTTATTTGAAGATAAAGAACTTCAGTGGACATTAATAATGCTGACCTACCTGAATAATACACTGGTGGAAGATTGGTGAGTATTTGTGTATCTCTTTTATCTAATCTTAATGACTTAATATCCAATATTTAAGAAGAATGGTACTTCATGTAAATTATGATTTCCAATAACTAAGGCATTTACATTCTTGTGCTTTTTAAAAGTCTCATGTATTTCATGAAAATTCTTGTATTTTTATTAATTCATATAATCATTGACCCTATTAGATACCAGACCATTGATGAATATTCCAGACAAGGGCTGTGTTGAATCTAGTGAGAGCACATCAGGTAAACAAAAAGAGGAAAATGTCAGGTAGTTCCACACAGACAATTAAAACAGGGGAGTTGAAAAGGGAATATTTCAGGCGCTTGTCCAAATCAGAGGTGCCACCCATCTTTAAGCCAAGTTTTCTTTTGGCCATAGAGTAAAAGTTTCATAACCCCAAAAGTCTTAAGCTAATCAATCAAAATTTTCTATTTCTCATTTATTCCCTATACAAAACAAAAATTGCAAAATATAATAAATATTTCACTTTACTGGTTGTGAAATTACTACCCCCCCCATTATTTATTCATTGACTTATTGACCCCATCACTATCAGTTTAGGGGGTAAGTTCAAAGGGGTTTTTTTCTTTCTAAGGTAAATGTGTGTTTTGATTTTGTTTCTTTACCTCTGCCCTCATCCTACCTGCTGTGTTCCTACTGTTGATTTAATAGACCAATGTCTTTCTTTTGTTATTGGTTTCGTTGCATTAAATGGAATGACATGGTTTCTTTTCTACTTTTTATTATAATAATTTTTAAGTATACAGGAAAGCTGAAAGAATTTTAAATACCCATATACTCAGTACCTTATAGATTCTGCCTATCCTTGTTAATTTATTCATCCATCTAATTTTTAAAACATTCCAAACATAAATTCCAGAGTATATCTGGCACAGCTTTTTCTTTTTTTTTAAAGAGAGAGGGATGATGAGTGATCGAAAGAGAGAATCAATAAGTTTTTTATTTTTTTATTTTTATCAGTTTTACTTAGTTTTTCATGTGGCTTTCCTTGCTCCAACACTTAGTTGTACATGGTGCTGGGGTTTGAACCCGCATCCTCAGTATGCCATGCAGGCCCTATAACCACTGAGCCACCACTGCAGCCCTCTGGCCCAGCTTTTGAAGAGAGATTTTTCGCAGGAAATTTGTAAGCATTGATTTTTTGTTACACAGTAATCTGAAATTGGTTTTTCTGAAAAAGATTCACTGATATATTAATGTGACTTACAGTTGAGAATAATAGGGAACCAGATAAGTTTTTCTGCCTTTCTGTCGGAGGGGAGAAAAACATCATTAGGTGTCAAAGGGGCTTTAGCATACCTTGAAAATCCCAGACTAGCTGGTCAGGTAAGGATTTTTTGAGGAAGTATCATCAGACCTGATCTGAGGATCAGGAATCAACTATAAGATAATTAGAGGTTAAGCATCTCAGACATGTAATGCTAGAGTAGAAATGAGCTTGGTCTATTTGAAGAACAGAAAGGAGCCTGGTGTGGAGGAAGATAGGAGGAGATAAAGTTAGAAAAGTAGGACTAATTCATATCCTCTCTCTTCTCTCTCTCTCTTTGTGGGGGAGATGAATTCTATTTACTTTTTTCATCTGGTTTTTGTTTTCTCTACATTTAGTTGTGTACATGGTGCTGAGATTTGAACCCAAGGCCTTGTATGTGCCAGGCAAGCAGTCTACTGCTGAGCCACTGCTCCAGCCCCTGGGTAGGACTAATACTGATTAAAGAAATTTGCATTTTTTTAAAGAGAGAGTGAGAGAGAGAGAGAGAGAGAGAATTTTTATTGAGTTTTTTCACATGGCTTTCGTTGCTCTGACACTTAGTTGTGTACGTGGGTGCTAGGGTTTGAACTTCTGCATGCCGGACACCAAGCCACCGCTCCAACCCTAGAAATTTGCATTTTATTTCAAGTATATAAGGGAACCATAAAGTTTTAAATAGAGTTGTGTCATGATGCAGCTTATATTTTTTTACTCTGGCTTTTATGTGGCAAATGGATTTCAAAGGGGTAAAATTGCAAACTGGAAGATTATGTAAGAAATGATTGCAGTAGTCCAGAGAGGAAATGATGGTGATTTGGATTAGGGTGTCAGGAGTGGAGATAAAAGACATGAATGGAGCCAGGATATGCTTTTAATGTACATCCAGTGGGATTTACTAATGAATTGGATATGGAGAAATGAAGAATGAATTTAGACTTAGGGTGTTTCCTATGGTATGTGTGTAGTGTTCTTCTGTTGTTTTTATCATTTTTATGTGGTACTGGAGATTGAACCCAGAGCCTCATACATGTTAGGCAAATACTCTACACCTGAGGTACATCTGTTTTAAACCAAGAAACCTAAAAGGAGTTGAGTCTATATTTGATAATTAATCATGCTTCACTAGGCTTAATCCATCAGGTTTTGTGACATTTTTGTCTTTTGCTATGTTTGTAATTCTCTTGTATTATAACCTTCGTTTTCCTAGTTTTTCTTTTTTCTTTTTTTCTACTTGTAAAAGAGAAGGACCTTCATATATACATATACATATACATATACATATATATATGTGTATATATATATATATATATATATCTTTTTTTTTAAAGAGAGGGACAGTGAGAAAAAGAGAATCAATTTTTTTTTTAGTTTTCATATGGCTTTCATTGGTCTAACACTTCATGTGTACGTGGTGCTGGGGTTTGAACTCTCGTCCTTGTACATGCCAGGCAAGCGCTGAAACCACTGAGCCACTGCTACAGTCCTAGGACTTTCACTTTTTAATTAGAGGCTTTAAATTATCTTAATGATTCTCAACTAGATTTTGGTTGTAATAAACATGGACCTACTATTGTTTGTTTGAAATTTGTTTATAATTATTTTATAATTTGGGGTAAAACACCATTCTGCCTCACCATAAATTATTTTTATCCCTAGAGACAATATTATCAAAATATTGTTTTATTAGGTGAATGTTGTCATTCTTATTACTCATATTTATTAGGGTGTGCTATTTCCAAGTACTTCTTTTTATGAGTCCTTTGAGTTTATGGTCATCATTGAACATTATTATATTGAATGAAGAGAATTGCTGTTGCAGTGATTAGTAATTAAAGTTACTGAAGGAATATTAAAAATACTTTGATAATTTTTACTTGGATGTAGAATTTTATAGGTGTAGAACTTACTAATACAAATTTAAATTTTAATTTTTAATCTTTTTTCAGTGGAGAATGAAAGATTTCAAAATTAATAAGTGAATTACATGTGTTTTTCAGTGTCAGAGTTCGATCAGCTGCTGTTACCTGTTTGAAAAACATTTTAGCTACAAAAACTGGACATAGTTTCTGGGAGATCTATAAGATGAAAACTGATCCTATGCTCACCTATCTACAGCCTTTTAGAACATCAAGAAAAAAGGTCTCTTAAGTAATAAATTGTTTATTGAATACCCATTATGTCTAGAATAGTTCTATTTGATTTGAGTTATGAATATCAACTTGCTTAAAATAGTATATAATGACATGTAGGCTTTGTTAGAAATAATTTAAACTGTACTTACTGAATCTGGGAGATTTTTCATTCTTTATTATGACAGTGTGAGAAAGTTGATATAGATAACCGAGACAAGCTATAGTTGATTTGAGGTTAAGGGAAATTCTTAATGACATGTCTTTTTCACTTAAGAATAGAAAATCTTTTGATCCCATGAATGCCACTAATTCTGGCAAGCAAGCATTTTTTTCCATAGCAAGTTAATATATCACAACTCCCTAGTGAAATATAAGATAACCTTCAGATTTCTCCCATTTTCCATGTTGATATCATTGCAAGGTTCTACTAAAATCACTCTGAAGGATGTTTAAGAACTCTCGCATCTCCTTTAACCTAAATGATTCTTTCTTCTTTTATGAAAGTGCTTCATAAGTGTATAGTTGAATTGCTGCCAATTAAATTTCAGGGCATATACCCATCATTGAAGTAGTACTTTTAATGTATAATTCTTTTGGTCTTAGTAAAATTACTAATAATAGAAGTTTAAGTAATGAAAACTAATGATACAACCTGTAAAGCACTGTAATTTTAAGTATTTTTTTCATGTGTGTTTTTGGTTTTTTTGTTTTGTTTTGTTTGGTACTGAGCATTGGACCCTGAGGCACTCTGTCACTGAGCTATATCCCCAACTCTTTTAATTTTTATTTTGAGACAGGGACTCACAAAGTTCCCCAGGTTGGCCTCAAACTTGGAATCCTCCTGCCTCAGCCTCCTGAGTTGCTGGGATTACAGGTGTGCACCACTGTGCCCTAGCAACAGTATGGTTTTAACATTTTAAAAATCTCATTTGATATTGTCAAACCACATGCGAAAACACATTTAAAAGATAATTCATCATGATTAAGTGGGTTTCATCCCAGGGACGCAAGATTGGTTCAACATATACAGAAATCAATAAATGTGATTCTCCAGATAGAGTTAAGGTCAAAAATCACATAGTCATCTCAATAGATGCAGAAACAGCATTTGACAAAGCACAGCACCCACTCATGTTTAAAACACTAGAAAAACTAGAGATAAAAGAAACTTATGTCAACACTGTAAAGGGTATATATGACAGACCCAAAGCAGCATTATTCTGAATGGAGAGACACTGAAAATATTTCCTCTCAAAACAGGAACAAGACTAGAATGTCCAGTTTTACCACTGTTATTTAACAGTAGTCCTTAAAACTCTATAGTCAGTGCAATTAGGCAAGAGAAAGAATTTAAAGGGTTACAAATAGGAAAAGAAGGGCTTAAATTATCTCTATTTGCCAACAACATGATTCTATATTTAAAATATCCAAAAAAAAAGTCCACCAGCAGACTTCTAGAGCTGATAAATCAAAGTATTAGGATGTAAGATCAACCATCATAAATCAGTTGTACTCCTATACTCCAATAACAAATCTGTTGAGAAAGACCTCAGAAAAACAATCCCATTTAAAATAACCTAAATAAAAAATACTTGGAAAGCAACCTAACAAAAGACTTGAAGGACTTCTACATTGAAAATTACAGAACATTAAAGAAAGAAATTGGAGAAGACCTAGAAGAAGGAAAAACTTCCCATGTTCTTGGATAAACAGAATATTGTCAAAATGACCATAATACCAAAAGCAATATACAGATTCAGTGCAGTCCTCATCAAAATATGAATGACATTCTTTACAGAACTAGAAAAAGTAGTGCTGAAGTTCATTTGGAAAAATAGAGACCCAGCATAGCCAAAGCAGTTCTTAGCAAGAAGAGTGAAGCTAGGGGCTGGAGCGGTGGTGGCTCAGCGGTTTCGGCACTTGCCTGGCAAGCACGAGGACCCAGGTTCAAACCCTAGCACCATATACACAACTAAGTGTTGGAGCAACGAAGGCCATGTGAAAAACTAAATAAAGTTGTTTCTCTCTTTAAAAAAACAAAAAACAAAACATGGCACTGTGTCCAAAATAGACATGAAGACCAATAGAATAGAAATGAAAATTCAAAGACAAACCTACTAAATACAGTTATCTGATACTAGACAAAGGTGCCAAAATCATACATTGGAGGAAAGCCGCCCTTTTTTTAATTGGTGCATTATAGTCATACATAATGATGGGATTTGTTGTCACATATTCATACGTGCACACAGTACAACAATATATTTAACCAGCACTACTCTACCTCCCTCCTCCCGTCCCCTGGTCCCTTGCCTTTAAAAGATAGTCTTTTTTTAACAAATAATGCTGGGAAAGCTGGAAACACATATGTGGAAGAATGAAATTTGACCCCTATCTCTCATCCTGCACAAAAGTAACTCAAAGTGAATTAAAGACCTAGGAATTAGACTAGAAGCTCTGCAACTAACAGAAGAAACTATAGGTCTAACACAGTTGGCACAGGAACTGACCTCTTTAGCAAGACTCCTGAAGTATAAAAATAAAATTAAAAATTAGTGGGATGTCATCAAATTAAGAAGCTTCTCCATAGCGAAGTAAACAGAATGGTAGAAGATCTTTGCATTAATATTCAGAATATACCAAGAACAAAAAACTTAACATAAAAAAATCCAATCCATAAATGGGCAAAGGAACCAAACAGATGCTTCTCAAACGATGAAATACACTTGATCAACAAATACTTGAAAAAATGTACGTTATTTCCAGCAATTAGGGAAATGCAAATCAAAACTTCATTGAGATTTTATCTCCGGTCAGAATAGCAGTTATCAAGAACACAAATAAATGTTGGCAAAGATGTGGGGAAAAGGCATACTTATACATTATTGGTGGGTCTGCAAGTTAGTGCCACTTGAAAAGCATTATGGAGATTTCTCAAAAAATTTGGAGTGGAAACCCATCTAACCCAGCTATACCAGTCCTTGGTATATACCCCCAAAATTTAAAGTTAGCATATGATAGTGATGCAACCAAATGAATGTTTATAGTTCCACAATTCACAATAGCCAAGTTATGGAGCCAGCCTAAGTGTCCTTCAAAAGATGAATGGATAAAGAAAACATGGCATATATACACAATGGAGTTATTGCTCAGCCATAAAGAAGAATGAAATTATGGCATTTGCTGGTAAATGGATGTAATTGGGGACTGTCATGCTAAGTAAAATAAACCAGTCCCAAAAGATAGAATGTTGAATGTTTTCTCTGATTGACAAAACCTAATCCAAAATGGGGTGGGTGGGGGGAAGAGAGGAAAAACAAGGGACTGGAAATCTCATCAAAAGAGAGAAAAAGGGGGCTGGAACAGAGGTTACGGCTCATGCCTGGCATGTGCAAGGATTCGGGTTCAAACTCCAGCACCATGTACACAGCAAAGTATCAGAGCAATGAAACCCACATGGTAAATAAAATTGATACTTTTTCTTTCTCTCGATGTCCCTCTCTTAAAAAGATGAAAGTTCAGTAGCGTAAACAAAGGGAATTAAGGAGGAGGGAGTGAGGACCGGATAAGGCACGAATGCTGGAGTGAATCTGTCTGAACTTTCAAATTTACATATATGAATATAGCACAGTGAATCTCAGCATCCACTATATCCACAAGACACTAATTTAAAAAAATACTGTAAAATTGCAGAAAGATTAGTAGAGAGAGGAACAACGGAGTAGGGAGGGAGCGGACTGGGGACTGAATTAAAGCAAAGTATATTCCGTACTTTTGTGATCATGTCAAAATGTATACTTATGTTTTATATCACTGAAAAGAATCAATTTAAAAAATTTAAAAAGAATGTCAGAAAAATTCCTTCTCCGCTAAAGCATGTTGGTTTGTAGTGGCGAACACACACACCTGCCCTGAATATACTTTACAATAGGAATAAGGGACAGCTCAGAGGACACTTGTAAACTGATGGCAAAGTGAAATAGAAAAATGATGATTTTTTAAAAAATCTCATAGTATTTGAATTCGATTTTATACAGTGTGAGAGAGAATCAGTTTTATTTAGTTTTTCATACGGCTTTCGTTGCTTCAACATTTCCTTGTGTACATAGTGCTGGGCTTCAAACCCTCATCCTCATGCATGCCTGGCAAACACCGTAATCACTGAGCCATCGCTCCAGCCCCTGAAATAAAATTTAAATGGTAGAGTTGGACTTGTTTTGAACAGGAGACAGATGAGGCATAGAATTGGTGGTATCTATAAAATATGCTTCTAGTGACATAACTGACAGTAGAATCTGTTTCCTGCTGCTTAGCCCAATAATTTTTTATCACCCCACTCTGCCTCTCATATAAATACATTTTACTTTAAAAATGTAACTGTTGCCTCTGGATTTAGTTTTAAGTATATTTACTTTTATTTGGAAACAGATTTATGCCTAGAAATGTATTTTAGATAGATAGGAAAGGTAAAATAATTTTCTGAATCTCTTGTTTACACTTGTGTTTCTAGTTTTTAGAAGTACCCAGACTTGATAAAGAAAGCCCTTTGGAAAGCCTGGATAATACAAATCTGTGGATTCCTCAAAGTGAAAATCATGACATTTGGATAAAGACATTGACTTGTGCTTTTTTGGATAGTGGAGGATCAAAAAGTGAAGTTCTTCAATTATTAAAGCCAATGTGTGAAGTAAGAAGATTTAATTAATCTAACATAATACCTTTGCTTTTTCTTTGCTTTTCCCATTCTCCTTGACATCTGTGTACATGATTATGACCTATGCAGCTAAGAAGAGTATTCTGGCATTGCAGTCATCTCCATTCATCTTCATGCAGTGTCACCCACATTTACCTAATGTAAATACATTAATGTAGGCATCTTTGGCCCTAATGACATGGTACATTTCACCTTTTGAATAAAAACAAACAAGGTGAGTTCTAAGGGGTACCCTGAACAATTTATTACTAATGATAATTAAAATATTAATGGTGGTAAATTATTTATATTTACCAAAAGTCAACTCTTTAATTTTTCTTTGTTTACCTCTGTTAAGATCAGTGTAATTTACTTTCTTTGACATGCCTTCTTAAGTGAGTAAAGGGTAAGGACAATAATTAGCATTGATGTTTTACTTTTGAATGTACACTACAATTCATTTCAATAGAGTGAACTTATGAACCAAATCAGAGAACAAGTTTATAGTCTTTTGGGGCTGAGGGTGTATGTAGCTGGGGTAGAGTCTCCGCTTGTCATGTACAAGGCCCAGATTTCAGTCCCTAGCATGAAAAAAATATATACTTTTATGAAGGTTTTTGTTGTTGTTGTTGTTGTTGGTTGTTGTTGAGGACTGAACCTGGGGGTACTTTACCACCGAAATATATCCCCAGCACTTTTTAGTTTGTATTTGGAGACTCAGTCTTGGTAAGTTGTCTATGTAACCTCAATCTTGTGATCCTCTTGCCTCAACCTCCTGTGTTGCTGGGATTAGAGGCATGCTCACCAAACCCAGCTTTTATAGAGTTTTGAAATCAAATATGTATTTCAAAAGATCACAGTAATGACTCTTAAGACATACAGGTTAATTTCTAGTGTCAAACATGATTCAATAGAAATATGAGAACACAGTATCTGACCAGAACAAATATGTACCAGTTACAACTAATTAGTAGGAGTCGTTTGGTAAAGCAGATCTATATTTAAAAAGTTTAAAATACAGTCTTTGTTTTCTACTGAAAAAATAAGTGTCAGTGAATAAGTCACATTCTCTGTAAAACTACACGACACAGAGCAGTTCAGCAGAGTGGTACCCATGATATACGTACAATTTATTTCTCACTAGTGAACAAAACTAAGGTTTTTGTAACATTTTGACTTTGAGTCAAAAGATAAATGTTACACACACACACACTCACACACACTCACACACACTCACACACACTCCAATTCCTAGTACCTTATATTTTCTAGTTTCAAAATTGACTTTTTGACTTATCTTTACTTAAAAGGAAAGAAGTGTACAATTAGTAATCTACAGTAAGTCTTGTGTGTGGAGTGTGATAAATATAATAGATGTTGAGGGTGGTGATTCATCTCTATAATTAATATGGAATGTAATTAATGCCAAAAGAAGTTGGAAACTGTTTTAGTTAGTGTTCCACACATTTTAAGCACTTTCTGCATTTGGGAGAATACCACAAATAAACATCCAAATTTTATATCTAGAAATGAGGTTTATTAAAAAATAAAGATTTTTAACATGACATGCTCTTCACTGAGTGCTGAAAAAGCATAAAAATCATATTTTCTGTTTTCATTAACTTTCTAAACTTGAAATTTTACTTAAAATGTCATATAGTTTTGTTTATAACTAATACTCTATTTCGTTATGCTACTAGTATAGACTGGAAATGAGCAGTTGCAGTTTACCAGATATCTTTGACATAGATAAGCTAGTGTAGTATTTTTAACACAACCTGTGTTATGGTTTGAATGTGAAGTATCCCCAAAAATCTCACATGTGACCGTTTGGGAAGGCTGAGGTGAAATGATTAGGTTATAAAAGCTTTGACCTAATCAGTGAGTTAATCTGTCAACTGTAGGCTGTTTTGAGTGTGACTGGAGGAGGTGCCATGCCTTTGGGATATATATTTTGTATCTGGCATAGAGTTTGGCTCTCTGCTCTGCTTCCCAATGTGACACCTTGAGCTGTCATCTCTGGATCTGTGCTTGGTGCCGTGATGTTCAGCTTTACCCCGAGCCCCGGGGAATAGAACTGTATGTCTCTGGACATAGGCCTCTGAAACCGTGAGCCCTGAAATTAACTTTTCCTCCTAAAATTGTTCGTTAGGTCCGTTAGTTGCAGCAGCAAAAAAGCTGAATAAAACAACCTGGTATTTGTGGTCTTTTTTTAACCATATTTTATTTTTCATTATACTTTTACATGTTTAAGTGGTTTGTTGTTACATTTCCATCCATGCAAACATCATCTATCCCGCCTTTCTCCTCCCTCTTTTCTCCTCTATCTCCCCTTCTGCTAGACTGCAAGATTGCCCCCAGTTTGATTTGTAATCCATGTTTGATGAGTCTGTATTTTTCTCTCATTCTTTCCTATATTGTACTCTAGCTTCCACATATCAGAGAAAGCATTTTGCCCTTGAGTTTCTGGGTATAACTAATTTACTCAGACTGATTTCTCCATATATATCCATTTACCGGCAAAGCCCATGATTTCATTTCTTTTAGTAGCTGAGCAGAATTCCATGGTATTTATACACCACAGTTTTTTGATCCATTCATTCAATGATGGGCATCTGGGTTGATTCCATAATTTAGCCATTATGAATTGTGCTGCTATAAACATTGATGTAGCTGTGTCACTGTACTATGCAGAATTTATATTTTCTGAAAACATACCCAGGAGTGGGACAGTTGGATCATACAGTGGCAGTGGTTCCATCCCTAATTTTTTGAGAAGTCTCCATACTGCTTTTCAGAGTGGTTGTACCAGTTGGCAGTCCACCAACAATGTATAGGGTTCATTTTTGCCCACACCCTGTCGAGCATTTCTGTTTTGTATTGTTGGTCTTTGCCATTCTGACTGGAGCGAGGAGTGAGATGAAATCTTAAATGAGGTTTTGATTTTTATTTCCCTGATTGCTAAAGATGTTGAACATTTTTTCATTATTCATTTGCCTTTTGCATTTCTTCTGTTGAGAAGTTTCTGTTTAGCTCTTCTGCCCATTTATTGATTGGGTTATTTGTGTGTCTGATATTAAGCTTTTTGAGTTCTTTGTATATCCTAAATATTAGACTCCTGTCAGAGCCATAGCCAGCCATGATTTTCTCCCATTCTGTAGGCTGTCTCCCCATTTGCAATTGATTCTTCAGCTGCGCAGAAGCTTTTTAGTTTAATAGCATCCCACTTACTGATTCTTGGCTTTATTTCTTGTGCTATGGGATTCTTGTTAAGGAAGTCAGTGCCAGCTCCTATATGGTGGAGTGTGACCCTATTTTCTCTTCTCTTGCTTGTAAGATATTGGTTTAATTCCTAGGTCTTTGGTCCATTTTAATTTGGGTTTCGTGTAGGGTGAGAGATATGTATCCGATTTCGTTTTTCTGCATATTGTTTTCCAGTTTTCTCAGCACCATTTGTTGAAAAGACTGTTTTTTCTCCAAGATAAATTTTTCCACCTTTGTCAAATATCAGTTGGCTACTGATTTGTGGTCTTGCCTCTGTATCTTCTGTTTTATTCCATTGGTCTTCATGTCTATTTTTCTGTTTTTGTAACAGAAAACTAGCTTTCTAGTATACTAGCTTTCTAGTATAATTTCAGGTCAGGTATTGTGATGCTTCCTGATTTGCCTTTTTTGCCAATAATGTGACCCTATTTTCTCTTCTCTTGATTGTAAGGTGTCTGGTTTAATTCCTAGGGCTTTGGTCCATTTTAATTTGAATTTTGTGTAGGGTGAGAGATATGTATCAAATTTCATTTTTCTGCATATGGGTTTCCAGTTTTCCCAGCAACATTTGTTGAAAAGGCTGTTTTTTTCTCCAATATATATTTTTCCACCTTTGTCAGTTGGCTATTGATTTGTATCTTCTATTTTATTTCATTGGTCTTCATGTCTATTTTGCTGTTTTTGTAAATACAGCTTTCTAGTATAGTTTCAAGTTAGGTAATGTAATGCTTCCTGCTTCGCCTTTTTGCCAGGTATTCATTCTTCCAAATGAATTGATTTTTCTCTATCTGTGAAGAATGTCATTGGTGGTGTCTTGATGGGAATTGCATTGATTCTGTATAGTACTTTTGGGAGAATAGCCATTTTGGCTATATTAATTCTTCTTATCAAAGAACTTGGTTTGTCTTCTCATCTTCTCAGGTTTTCTTTTTCTTTCTTCATTGTTTTATAATTTCTCTTGTAAAGGTCTTTTGCTTCCTTGGTTAGATTAATTCCCAATTTTTTTTTTTTTTTAGGTTATTGTGAATGGGTTGGTTTTCCTGATTTCATCCTCAGCTGAATCACTTTTAGAATATAGAAAAGCTCCCACTCCTGGGTATTTTCCCAAAAGAGCTAGAATAGGCATATTATAGAGATACAGCTTCATCAATGTTTATAGCAGCTCAATTTACTATAGCTAAACAATGGAACCAACCCAGATGCCTCTTACTAGACGAGTGGATTAAAAAACTGTGGTACATACATACAATGGAATACTTCTCAGCTATTAGAGAAAATGATATTATGGCATTTGCAGCCAAATGGATGGAGATGGAAAAAGTTATGCTAAGTGAACTATTCCAAACTCAGAGACTCAAGGGCCGAATGTTTTCTGTCATTTGTGGAAGCTAGAATACAATCAAAAACAGTATTATGGAAGGCCAAACTAATAATAACCTCAACATGTATGAAATTTTACATGAGCAGTGGGAACCTTGCTTATGATGCTGGGGGAGGAGATAGGATATCAAGGAGGAAGGAGGGGAGGGAGTATGGGGGATTCAACCCAGTGGGGAACCTTCAACTTCCATGAGAAGTCCAGTTAACATAGGGGTTAAATAGAGGGGAACATGGAACCATTGGGAACCCAAGGTGGGAAACCATGGAATGGCATCAGCCTTGGCTTGCCCTGTCATTATACATTTGTTCTTGTTTGTATGACAGTGACTCCCTCCTAAATGTAAGCCTATTTTTTTAATAATAAACGAATATAGAAAAGCTGTTGATTTGTGAGTATTGATCTTATGTCCTGATACTTTGCCAAGTTCATTGATAAGGTCTAGCAGTCTTTTGGTGAAGTTTCTTGGGTCTTCTAGGTATAGGATCATATCATCAGCAAATACTGATAATTTGACTTCTTCTTAACATATGCTTACCCCTTTGATCTCCTTCACTTGCCTGATTGCTCTGGCTGGTGTTTTGAGGACTATATTGAATTTCAGTGGTGAAAGTGGACATCCTTGTCTTGTTCCTGAGTTTAGTGGGAATGTTTCAGTTTTTCTCCATTTCGTATGATACTGGCTATGGGTTTGTCAGAAATGGCTTTTACAACATTAATGTGAAATCCTTTAATTCCTAGTTTCTGCATTGTTTTCATGAATGAGTGTTAGATTTTGTCAAAGGCATTTCCTTCATCTATTGAGATGATCATGTAGTTTTTGTTCTTATTTCTGGTTAAGTGATGGATTGATTACATTATTGATTTGCATTTGTTGAACCATACTTGTATCCCTGCAGTGAAATCCACTTAATCATGGTGTATTATCTTTTTGATTTTTTTAAATGTGATTCTAGTATTTTATTAAGAATTTTTGGGGGCTAGAGCCGTGGCTTGGTGGTTACAGCACTTGCCTGGCATGCATGAGTACACAGGTTCAAACCCCAGCACCCACATACACAACTAAGTGTCAGAGCAATGAAAGCCATGTGAAAAACTCAATATAAATTGATTCTCTCTGTCTCTGTCTTTGTCTCTCTTTCTCTCTCTCTCTCTTGTCCTTCTCTCTTAAAAAAAAAATTTTTTTTTTGCGTCTGTGTTTATCAAGGATATTGTTTAGTAGTTTTCTTTCCTTGATGCATCTTTTTCAGGGTTCAGTATCAGGGTTATGTTTACTTTATAAAAGTGTTTGGGAGTGTTCTGTCCCTTTCAATTTCTTGGAATAACTTACTAAAGAAAAGTGTTAGTTATTCTGGTAAAACTCAACTGAGACTCCATTGGGACCTGGGCTTTTCTTTTTTGGAAGGTATTTGCTGACTCAGTTTCATTCATTGTTATTGGTATGTTTAAGGTTTCTGTATCTTGTGTCGATTTGGGCATGTTATATGTGGTTAGAAACTTGTTCATGTCTTCCGATTTTCCAGCTTATTGGAGTTTAAGTTCTCAATGTAGGTTCTGATATCCTCTGTATTTCAGAGGGTTTTGTGGTGATTTCACCATTTTCATCTCTGATTTTGTTGTTTCTTTTCACTTTTTCTTTTTGTGAGGTTTCTCAATTTTATTTTTTTTTCAAAATACCAACTCTTTGTTTTATTAATTCTTAGTATAAGAATTTAAATTAATTAAAAATCAATTTCATTGATTTCAGTTCTGATCTTCATTATTTCCTATCTTCCTCTGGTTTTGGAATTAGTTTGTTCTTTTTCTAAGGATTTGAGGTGAAGCATAAGCTTATTTATTTGGAATCTCTCTAGCTGTTTGGTGTGGGCACTCAGAGCTATAAATTTACCTCTTAAAAATGCTTTCATATTGTCCCAGAGATTTTGGTATGTTGTGTCTTCATTCTCATTTGTATCTAAGAAGTTCATGATTTCTGTTCTCATTTCTTCTTTGATCCATTCTTCATTTAGGAGAGAATAGTTCAGTTTCCATTAATTTATATGATTTCTGTTATTTTTCTTACTGCTGATTTCTAGTTTTATACCATTATTATCTGATAGGATACATGTGATTATTTAAAGTTTTTTGTATTTGCTGAGATTTCCTTTGTGATCTAGATTATGATATATTTGGAAAAAGTTCCATGTACTGCTAAGAAGAAGGTAAATTCGGATATTTGGGGGTGGAATATTGTATAGATGCCTATTAAATCTGTTTCATTTAAGGTATCACTTAGGCTGAGGAAATCTTTACCGATTTTTTGTTTTGATGAACTGGCTATTGATGGTAAGTGTCTATTGAAGTCCCACAGTACTATTGTATTGAGGTTTATAAGGGATTTAAGATGTAGAGTGTTTTTTCTGTGTAGTTTGGTGCATTGAAATTTGGGGCATAAATGTTTATAATTTTGTTGGATTGTTCCCTATATTAAGATATAGTGGCCTTCTTTGTCTCTTCTGATTAATTTTTGTTTGAAATCTACTTTGTTGGATATTGGAATCATAATCATTAGGTTGTTTTCTTGGGCCGTATGCCTGATAGACTTTTCTTCGTCCTTTTACTTTCAGTTTATAGATGTCTTTACCTGTAAGATGTGTCTATTGCAGGTAGCATATTGTTGGAATTTGGGTTTTTTTGATCCATTCTGCTAATCTGTGTCTTTTGCTTGGGGAATTGAGATCCTTAACATTCATTGCCAGTATGGATATGTGATATGTGTTTGTGGCTTACTGACTACCATTGTGATTTTTGCTGTATTTTCTGCTTCCTTGGTTCTTGTTTAGGTAAGAATACATTTTATTGAGCTTCCTCAGCTTGTGGGGTTTGAGAATTGATTGTTCATTCCTCTACATGAAGTTTGTCTTTGAGTAGTCTTTGTAGAACTGGTTTTGTGCTCATGAATTCTTTTAGTATGTTCTTGTCATGAAATACTTATTTCTCCCTTGAATTTGAAACTGTGTTTTGCTGTGCATAGAATCCTTGTCTAACAGTTGTGTTCTTTCAGGGTTTGGAATATCTCATTCCAGACCCTCCTTGCTTTTAGGGTCTGAGGTGAGATCTCCAAAGTGATCCTTATAGGTTTGCCCCTAAGTGTGACCTGATGCTTCTGTCTTGCAGCTTTTAATATTTTCCCTGCTAAACAGTTTCTTGATTGGTTGGGTTTATTTGTAGTCCTGAATGCTTCCTGTATGTACATGTTTATCTCATTTCTAATATGAGAAAATTTTTCTATAATTATCTCATTGAAGGTATTCTTTATGCCTTAGTTTGTACCTCCCGTGTTTTCTTCTATTTCAATGATTCTCAGGTTTGGTCTTTTAATTTTGCCCCAGAGCTCTTGAATAATCTGCTCATGTTCTTTAAGTTAATTGTTTGTTTATTGTCTTTTAAAGTTCAAACTTATTTTGCCTGTTTTGTCAGAGATTCTTTCTTTAAGAGGGGGTGTTCTGTTTTCTGCAGATTGTAACCTGTTATTGAAATCTTGGAGTGTTTAATTTGTTTGATTGTGTTTTCATTTCTAGGAGTTCTGTTACATTTCTTTTCACTATATCTATTTTTTTAACAGATTGTTCTTTCATCTCCTGTAGTTACTCTCTTAGTTCCTTCTTTAAATCCTCTTTAGTTGTTCTCTTTTATTCTTCTTTAAACCTACTTTTCATTCTTTTATTTTGGTAATTAGATTGTATTGTTATTCTCTTGGTTTTTATCCAGCTCGCTATCGGTGGACTCTTGTTGGAGGTTTGTGGGTTTGGGGTGAGATTTGCTTTCCTATTTCCTCATGTTTTGAAGGCCTTCTTCTTGCTCCTTAAATTGAAGTGGATTCTTTTTCTTCTTTTATGTGTGAGCTTTTGTGAACTGTTGTCTATTTATTCTGAGGTGTTTCATTGGATTTGATGTCTTGATTGGTACCCAGGGATGAGGCCTAGAACCTTTTCTGGTTGTTGTTCTTGCTGCCGGATTGGGGGTTTTTGTTCTGTCCTTTACTCAGGTATGTTGAGTTCAGCAGTCAAATCCCTAAGATGTGCACTGTTAGTGTCCCTTAAGATTTCCAACTCCTCTTGAGCTAATGAAAAACAATCAATATGAACAGCCAATGCTTGATGAATAGCATTAAATTGATTACTTACTACCAACTATATCTATTACAATGTTAAATTCTTCCTCTGAGATGAATGGTAGAGTTAGCAATTACCTTCTGCTATAACCATATTAAATCATCACCTATGTCAGACTTCAAAACATACGATAATTTTTGAGTTTGATATTCATAGCAGTAATGGGTACACAGCATTAAGGTGTGGGGGTTGAATTGTATAAACTAATTAGAGCTAAGAAGTGGTAAGCTTACATACACCTGAGAGAGAAGGAAATGTAGGAGAAAGTTAGAGAGGAGGTTGTAATATTGGAGTATGAGCAAAGAGAAAGTAGAGGAGATGTAGAGTTGCTGGTAAAAGAAAATAAAAATAAAGGGAAGAAGGGAAAGAGGTACCAAAGTAGAGGAAGTGTGAAAGAGATATTAATAGAGTTTGACTGATACTAAAAGAAATGATAGAAGGACATAGAGGAGAGCATTGCAACTGTGGCACAGTATAATCCCAATACTAAATATACTGATAAAAAGCCTAACCCTCAGCAGGCAAGGCAAGAATAAACATTTACATTGAAGAAAATGCTGGAGAATGAATGGAGTAGAGAAAAGAAAGGAAAAAAAGAAAAAATAAATTAAAAAACAACAGCTAGTATATTTATGTGTCCATGAACCAATTAACTTCTCCAGATGGCATACAAATGCACATCAAAAACAGAGAAAAAAAATCTTAATGACATTTGTGATTATGTCCACCGAGGTTGTCTCACCCCATATTGGGAACAGATGCTCACTGGCCATCTGAGTTTTGTTGGCAGGGTCCCTCAGTCTGGAATGATATGCATGGTCTTGTTTACATAGGATTTTAAGCATAGAGGACTGGATGGCAGGGAAGGTGTCTAGTTTGGTCTCCTGGGCTTTGCTGGGTGGAAACATCCCAGAAGAGTTTGGGTTAATGAATTCGCCAAGGGCTTGGTCTTTGCCTCCACTGGGGATTTGAAATTCTAGGTGCAGGGGTATGAATACAGAGCAGTACTCCCTCTGCTGGTCACATACACATTCCCTCCAGTTTTCCTGGGCTTAGACTCTGTGTACTCTTGCATGCTCCTGCCCCAACCTGTTTGTCATGTGAGCTCTCTGACATAGGGGCAGGGCTCAGCTAGGTTCCCCCATGTTCTTCAACCTGCATCCCCCTGAGCTAAGTAAGGTCTGAGCCTCTCTCATGCCCACTCTTCTGGTTTCGACCTCTGAACCACAGCAGGCTCATGGCAATATTGTGGAGTAGCCCATTTTAACCTCCCGACTACCTCTGGCCAGACAATCTAACTGCTTGAATGCAGCAGCTCTGTCCCTGCTTAGGCCCAATGTGGGGTTCCTTAATGAACTTGGTTTTTATTTTTTTATAGACCGAGAGGGACAGTAAGAGAGAAAGAGAGACAGAGAATCAGTTTTGTATTTAGTTTTTCATGTGGCCTTCATTGCTCTGACACTTCGTTGTATATGTGGTGCTGGGGTTTGAATCCGCGTCCTTGCCCATGCCAGGCAATTGCTGTAACCGTTGAGCCACCAATCCAGTCCCTAAACTTGGCTTCTTTGGGGCAGATCCAAACCTATGTTACAGTTTAGCTCCTCCCCGACTCCAGTGCTGATGAGGATCCAGTGGTGTTTGCCCCCTGCCAAGACTGGTTGGGATGAATATAGTCCCTCTTTTCCATATGTTACACCTGAATCTCTGAGCCACCAAAAATCTCCCATTCACTGTGTTCCCGTGAAGTTTTTCCCCTACTCACACCTCACAGCAAGGTGACTCTCCTGGTGTTTTATTGTCCTGTCATAAATCCAGACTAGAAGCAGCTTCCTTGCAGTTCACTATCTTGTAATTTTCCATTTTTTGTTCATTTTTTTATAAAGCACATTGAGTTCATAGTGGATTAATTTTTTAAGAGGTTTTATATGTTAGCAACAGGGAATGAAAATTTTAAGTAAAGTGTATTACTTTTACTCAGACTATTGAGTGGATGTTTTGTATGTTCTAGGTGAAAACTGACTTTTGTCAGACTGTGCTTCCATACTTGATTCATGATATTTTACTTCAAGATACAAATGAATCATGGAGAAATCTGCTTTCTACACATATTCAAGGATTTTTCACCAGCTGTTTTAAAAACTTCTCACAAACAAGTCGATCTACAACCCCTGCAAATTTGGATTCAGGTATTCTGTTAAATTGTTAATGCTTGTGCTATTAGCTTCTCAGCTCTAAAGAAAGATATGTTGAAGTTTAAATACTATCAAAGAAACTTTATAGGCTTTCTTCCATAACTCTAAATTTGTTTCCTCAACTACTGAATGAAGATAAAAGGTGTACAAATTTTAAACAATATACTGTTTGTAAGGCACCCAGGATAATTGTTAATATTTAGTACTCCCTCAGGAAGTTTTAGATATTAATCATGGGGGCAAATAATTAAAGAATGCAGTGTATCAGGCATTGTGCTTGCCACTGGTGATGCAGAGGTGAACAAGATGCTCCCTCTCAATTCTAGCAGTGGAAGAAGCATATAAATAAATGATCAAGTATTTAGTGCAAGTTTCATGTTTTTCAAGCTCTTTCCCACTAATTTTTAAAAATCAGCCTTAGTACAAAATCATACATAGTTAAATTACTTATCTTGTCAGTTAAGATAGCATTTAACATTTTTTAATATTTTCCTCCAATATCTTAAAGAGAAATTATATTTTATTTACTCTTTATTACCCACTTTCTTTTTATGATGCGAAAAGAGTATTTCTGATGCCAAGAACTGAGAGCAAAAGAAATTCCACTAGGATTTGGGTACACATAATATATAAGACTCATAATGCCCATTCTGTGGCTCTTCTAGAATATAAATTATTCATCAAAATAAAACAAAGTATGCTTACATGAATTTTCTTTGGGTTTTCAAAATGAAAATCCTACAGTAAAAACTCTTAATCAAGACTTTGCAATATATCTCCTATCTTTAATTGGGGAAATACAGTTGTAGGTGATCTACAGTAATGAATCAGTCTTTTGAAGTTTAAATATTATATGATTTAAAGTATTGTTGCAACAATTTTATTACATACTTAGATTGACATGCTACAACTATTTAAAAGTAAAATTGAGTTTTATCTTCATAATGTATCAAGTTTTTTATGTTAAAATTGAAGCACCGTATATAAAATTTTGTTATTGAGAAGGAAAGTAAATACAGATTCCCATAAAATTTTAATTGTTAGTCTTTTCTAAGGTCTATAAGTCTCCCTCCTTTCACTTCAGTGTCCCATGTGCATCAAAGTCAGTTGTCCAAAGACACTGTTAGCATCTTCTTCATCCCTTTTTCCTGCCTAATTTTTTTTTCTGAACAAATATACTTTATTCAGTGAAACTTGCATTTTGTTGGTCAAAAAGGATCTCAAAAGAAAAAAAAATTTGGAGAAGTGAAGACATCTGAGTAGATTAACCAATTTACAAATGCAATTGCTCAAATAAACTTTCCTTCAATTAACAATTTTTTAAAATAACATAGACGTATCTATCTATTATAAACATAGATTTGTGAATATAAAATACTCCAGAACAGTAACTACATAGTAAATTCCTAATGGCTTACAGACCATGGTATGCATTTTTCTATCATCTTTATAATGAAATGAAAGTGTTTATCATATTCTGTATATTCAGATTCTTAAATGTGTTTCAGAATTTTGTCTCAAAGAGCCTACACTACACACCAACTGTTCGCAGGGACTTACTGGAAGTGAGCGGAGACCATACTCGGTGAGGGTGGGCTTAGAGGAACTAGCAGCACACAGTATAATGAGGGATAGTAGTCAACTCTTACAACTGGATGACTTTTCCCTCTAACTGCATTTATTTTTTTATTATTTTTAATACTATAATTTATCAATTCAAAGATCCTATCAGTTTCAGATGCATAATTTTTTTTCAGTTTCTTTTTTAATTAAGAAATTTAGTTCTTGTTACAATCAAAAATGCTTCCAACAAAACAATATGATATGTATATATTCTTAAAATTAGATTTACCCCCTAGATCCCACCCTAATTTCCCACCCTTACCCCTTCCTCCTGACCCCCTCCCCCTTCCTTCCCAATACATCTCTATAAATGCCTAGGTTGTATGTTACTAAACCTTTGCTGGCTTTAATACATGAGAGTTGACCACCTTTCACACTGGCCAGGGTCTAGCTCCAGCCTCTACAGATGAGTAAAGACTCTGAGTTAGGCTAACTTCACTCGGCATGATTTCTTCCATCCCTATCCATTTGCCTTCAGAGGCTGCAATATCATTGTTTCTAATTGCTGAGTAGAACTCCATGGGATATATATATAAAACATAGTTTTTGGATCCATTCATCCAGTGAGGGGCATCTGGGTTGTTTCCATAAGTTAGCTATTGTAAATTGAGCTGCTATGAACATAGATTTTGCTGTGTCACTGTAATGTGCTAATTCTAAATCCCCTGGAAAAATACTCAGGAGAGGAAAATCTGGATCATATAGTGGGTTCATCCCTAATTTTTTGAGGATTCTCCACACTGCTTTCCAGAGGGATTGTACCAGTCTGCAATGGTGTGGTAGTGTACCTATCTCTCCACAACCTCTCTAACATCCATTATTGTTTATTTTCTTCATTTTTGACAATCTGACCGGTGCGAGGTAAAATTTTAATGTAGTTTTCATTTGCATTTCTCTGATTACTAGTGATTTAGAGCACTTTCTCATGTATTCATTGGCTTGATCAGTGTCCTCTGTCGAGAAGTTTCTATTTAGCTCTTTGGCCCATTTATTGATTGCGTTGTTAGGGTTTTTGAGGTTGAGATTTTTAGGATTTTGTAGATTCTGGATATGAGGCTCCTGTCAGAAGAATCACAGCCCATGATTCTCTCCAATTCTGTAGGGACAATTTTAACAGTTTTGATTATTCCCTTGTTGCCTGCCTAATTTTATTGTGTACCTCTTCAATTAATGATGCTGTTTCCCAAGCCCAAAACCTCTTAACACATCTCATCTGATTCCCTAGTTCTTTATTTTAAATAACTTACTCCATCTGTGTTCTGTGTCACTACCATCCTTATTGTTTGCTAGCCTGTTGGTTCAGCACAGTTGAAATTCTACCATTAAATTCTCTAGTTCCTTTCTTGCATTCAGCCATCTCATATACTGTTAATATTCGTTGGTACACTGAGCCTTCCTTTTCTCCTAGAGAACCATCATTTTTGTTAAACGTTTCACTTTTTGGTGACACTTTTCTTGTCCAAATGAGCTTCCCTCCTACAGGCTTCTGCAGCATTCTAACATTCCCTGTCATACCATTTCTCATGCTGTGTTAAGGGTGTCCAGGTAGGGGGCTGGAACCTTGGCTTAGCCATTACAGCACTTGCCTGGCATGCATGAGGACCTGGGTTCGTACCCTAGCACCACGTCTGCAACAATGTGGGGGAGTAATGAAAACTACATGAAAAACTAAATAAAATTGATCCTCTATTTCTCTCTTTCTGTCCCTTTCTCTCTCTAAAAAAAAAGTGTCCAGTATAGTCAGTGAGTTGAGTTATGTGTAGTCAAACATAACTTGTCTTATCAAATCTGTATGCCTGCAGCCATCTGGTGTTTGTCAAAGGTTCCAAAATATATATCTGGATGAAAAGACAGCCTTTTTAAACAAACACTGCTGGGAAAACTGAATAACTATAATTAGAAAAATGAAACTAGACCCCTGTCTCTCACCCTGCAGAAAAATTGAAATGGATCAAACATTTAGGAATTAGACCAGAAACCTTACAACTTCTAGAAGAAAACAGGGTCAACACCTCAATGTATAGGTTCTGGCACCAACTTCATTAACAAGACCTCCAAAGCAGAAGAAGTAAAACCAAGATTCAGTGAGTGGGTTGCCATCAAATTAAAAATCTTTTTGCACAGCAAAGGAAATGTTTAAGAGCATGTAGAGAGAGCCTCCACAATGGGAGAAAATCTTGGTTAGCCTCTCCTCTGATAAGGGATGGATATCCAGAATATATAAAGAACTCAAAAAATTTAACCACCTCCACAGCTCCCACAAATATCCAGTCAATAAATGGGTGAAAGAACTAAACAGAATTCTCTAAAAACAATATACAAATGGCCAGCAAATATAAAAGAATGTTCAACATCTTTAGCAATCAGGGAAATGCAAATCAAAAGTACACTAAGATTTCATTTCACTCTAGTCAGAATGGCTGGGACCAAGGATACAAATAATAATAATAAAGGCTGGTGAGGAATACTTGTGCATTGTTGGTGGGACTGCAGACTAGTACAACCACTCTGGAACACAACATAGAGTTTCCTCTAAAAACTAGGGGTAGAACCTCTATATTACCCAGCTATCTCACTCCTTGATATTTTCCCAGAAGATCTAAAATTGGTGTATTACAGCAATATAGCTACATCAGTGTTTATAGCAGCACAATTCACCATAGCTAAATTATGGAATCAACCCAGGTGCACACACACACACACAATGGAGTTCTATTCAGCCAGAGAAAAGAATAAAAGTGTGGCTTTGCTGGTAAATGGATGGAAATGAAGAATGTCATGCTAAATGAAATTCAAAGGTCTAATGATTTCCCTGATACACAGAAGCTAGAGTAAAGGAAAGGTGAAGGGAAGGATAGGATAACATAAAGATAAAGGGAAGATCTGTAATGTAGAGGAAGGAGATTGAGAGGCAAAGGGAAGGGATGGGTAACGGGAGGCAATGAGAATTAATTCTTCAAAAAATCGTGTTATGTACATATTTAAATATACTAAAGAGAAATTCGCCTTTATGCATAGGTAGAAAGAACCATTTGAATATAAATAGCAAGTGAAAGGAAGCCTAGTAGCGTAGAGAAGGACAAGGGGAGAGGGAAGGGAGCACAGCGGGGAAAAGGGGGAGATCATGAACTGAAATCGAATTCCTAGCATGTACAAGTTAGTTGGGATAAACCCAACTACTATATATCATTTTAAAGCTCCAATAAAAAAAATAGTCTGTCTTGTTCATAGTTGTGTACTTATTACATAGTTTACAAAAGTTCCTAAATTTTATTGAATGAATGAATTAGTACTGCTTCAGAAATAAAATGTAAATTACAATGTAAAATATTAGTTATATTAAGCATATCAGTTTCTTTTAAAAGAAAAGCCATTACATTCTACTCATTTATTCATATTTATTAAGAACCTTTTTTGGGGGGGTGGTTACTGGAGATTAAACCCAGGGGCACTTAACCACTGAGCCACATCCCAGGTGTGTTTGTTTTTGTTTTTGTTTTATTTGTAATCCTACCACTTCAGCATCCTGAGCCACTGGAATTATAGGTGTGTGCCACCACACCCAGCAAGAACCAATTTTATATTAGGTGCTGTCCACCAGAAATTTACAGTGTAAATGGAGACAGATACATAGACAAGAATAAAATGCCTCAGGACGTTTGTTTGGGTCTGAGAAGAGATTTCTTTCTTTCTTTCTTTGTCAGAGTCAGAACACATTCTCCAATGCTGTTCAGATAAAAAATCACAAAGAACAATGCTTGCTGTTGTAGACTACATGAGAAGACAAAAGAGGTAATGTAATGAATGTTGCTTCTTGAACTTGGAGATTTAGAAGTCTAACTTGTTATTTATTGGTGGCTGAATTTTAACCTGATTATTTTAGATGAAACTGCTGCAGAGTGCTATATTTAATTGGCGTGATGCTTACATTTCCTTGTAATAATACATATGCCCTGATGGCACTTTAGTTAAATCAGTGTCAGAACTTTCAGTTCTTGACCCAGCAATACCAGTAATAGTGTTATCTTTGGTTATCATGCAGCCTATCAGGACTTTAATTTATTCATCCACAGAGCTATGGGAAAGGGGCAAGTGATTTTACTAGGTTACTTTGAGTTATGTTGCCCCAATTTCCAATTTGTTTGTTTCCAGTCCTAGGCATTGAACCCAGGGTTGCTCTACCATGGGATTATATCCCCAGCCCTTTTTATTTTTTATTTTGAGACTAGTTTCATAAGTTGCCCAGACTGACCTTGAACTTGTAATGTCCTACCTCAGTCTCCTGAGTAGCTGGAATTATAGATGTGTGCCAGCTGTGCTGTGTCCATCTTTTAAATATTACCTTTGCTTTTAGTTCTTTGACGTAGCTAGAGTTGTGTGTAGCTATATCTAAATTATATATCTCAAGATAGATCGATACCACAAGTTTCTTTACTATGTGCTAGTCTTCAACATCTGTAGTAACACCCTGGTAGGACAGTGTTTACTTTTCTGATTTGGGCAAATTATTTTATCATATAGTATCTTTGTTCCTATTATTTCTTTGAGGGGTGCGCACGCGTGTGTGTGTGTGTGTGTTACTGCAGATTGGACCCAGTGGTGCTCTTCCACTGAACACTCAGCCCTATTGATTGATTGATTGATTGATTGACAAGGTCTTGCTAAATTGCCCAGGTTAACCTTTAACTTGTCAATCTTCCTGCGTCAACCTCCCAGGTTGCTGGGATTACACTCATTTGCCGCAGTACTTAGCTTCATAAAATCCTAAATAAAGTTTAATAATTGCTAGAATGGGTGGTCTAACTGATCTGTACTTCTAGAGAGTTGACCAGAACTCTGAAAAAATAGTACTCTAGGTCTATACCAATGCTCCTAACTTTGAATGTTTCATCATATGATTTTTCAACTTGATGATGGTGTGCAAGTAATGGCATTCACAAGAAACTATACTTCGAATTTGGTCTTATTCTAGAATAACCCTGTCATGTGTACGTGTGTATTAACCAGCTATTCTGTTCAGACTATTCTTAGTTAATGGTGTATGATCCTCTTGTGACAGACATGGTTTCGCAAGGATGAACCATCAATACTCTAGTGTGCTGTGGTGCTAAGCTATGATTTTCAGTAGGTTAGCTGTATTAAATGCATTTTTAACTTCACAATATTTTCAAATTATGATGGGTTTATCAAGGCATAACTTCATCCAAGTCAAGGGAAATCTGTAATTTGAATGTGTGGGAATTGATGTCTCTTTAGTGTCTATGGTGGTAGTGACGGGTTGGTAAGGAAGTGAGAGGAGGAGATGGAAGAATAGAGCAATTTTAAATAAAATGTATTCATATTTTAAAAAATGAAGTCCTCTGTATGTCTTTCATACCATTCCACTTTACTCATAGCAAAAGGATTTTGACTTTTGGTAGTCTTTGATTCTGATAAGAAAATGACTGATTTACCTTATTGGTATGTACCAGATCCTCTTTTGAGAAAACCCATAAGAAGCTTTAACTATAGGTGGTAACATCTTGGTGTTGAGAGGTAATTTCACCTTCAAGTTATTCACTTCAGATTTATTGGAGTGGAATGGTATTGTCATTGGCTGGACTTGGAAAACATAAAAATTCTTCCTTTTAAGTCTGTTTTGTTTGTAATCGACATTTAGCAATTGTACAAGATAAAAATTCTTATTATTCAGTTCTAATTCTCAATAAGACCTTAAAAAAAGATTCTTGAGAAAATATGAATGGGACATAGAAAAAAACAATAAGGACCTGAGTTTTCTCTGAGGTTTATATCCAAAAAAGATGGAGAAATTAGACTCTTCAGCAACGCCTTCTTAGAATGTTTATAGCTATAGCTATATATTAGGGAAATATGGTTTTCAGTTATTTGAATGTAATTTTCTGCTTAATTAGCAGCTGCTGCCAATGTATTACACCATATTAATGTGCTCTACTTTTAATATTGAAGTTTAAGAAATGGAATGACATTATGGTTAATTTTTCTTTAGACCTTCTGCAGGAACAGTTTTTGATGATGCTTTCTGGCTGGATTTGAATTATCTGGAGGTTGCCAAGGTAGCTCAGTCTTGTGCTGCTCACTTTACAGCATTGCTCTATGCAGAAATCTATGCGGATAAGAAAAGCATGGATGATCAAGAGAAAAGGTAATGGAATTTAGAAATATTGGTTTTTAAAATGGGTGTTGACGTTGTTTCAATAAAGGTATGTAGTAAAGATTTATTTTGTTTCCTCTTTCCTCACTTAAAAGACATTTTAAGTGGAAATTTCTGTTTTAAAGTGAAACAGTAATAACTTTTTTAAAAAATCCACTTTGAGATAAATAGAAATGTTTATTATATTACAAAAATTATACAGATGGCAAGCTCCTCTGGGCGAGAGACTATATTTCTTTTTCTCTATATTCCCCTAAACAACAAGCATTGAAAACTTAATATAAATGATTAATAAATGTTTTCAAATGATTGAATGATTCCCTAATTTCAATTATATGAGATTTACCACTAATTCCTTAACTATTCAGGGTCTATTTTACTTTTGACTATAAAGTAATGTCACTTCTTTCTGTTACCAAAGAAATTTCATTTTTGTGTTATCTATCTATATTTCTACCTATTTTAATTTATAAGAACTCTCATGAAAATCTTACAAATACAGTCATAGACCATGGTGAAAATAACCAAGAAAGTAGAAGAGTAAAAAAAAAAATGCTTTATCATCCCAGTGCTCTCCTCAGATCTTTTTTGAAATATAGCCTAGTGTTTACTTTTATGTTTGGCTTCACATTATCACCACTAAATCAGTCATATTAAGAAACAAATAGCAAAGCTGTATTGTGTTGACACAGTTAGCCTTCTTGCTACCAATGATTTTTACTTCAGATTGTCAGTAAGCTAAGAGTAGTATGCTTTTTAGACTATGAAAAACCCAAGAACCAGAATTCAGATCCTAGACCTGATGTAATTAACTTAGTAGATATGTACCAATATCTTAACTTGAGGTTTCATACTTAAGTTAAGCTTTTCAGTTGAAAATACATAGTATGTGGACACTGTGTGTACTGTGTAATAGATATGTTCATGATCACTGTAAACTTCTTATTGAGACAGTTATGTTGTCTTTAGGTAAGGAGTAAGATATTGATTACTGCCTATTCTTAGACTGTCATCAATTTTAGTTAGAACATGCATACTTGGTAGTAATAATTACAATTTGGATGTGGTTTAGTTTCTTGCTCCTGTAGAATAGTATTTCTTACCAATCAGGAATGAACATGTTAGTTCACAGCCTTAGTCATCTTAGTAGTTACCTTTAATCAACACCGTGCCTGACAGAAATCCTGACAACTGCATTAAAGATTTGAATTGTAGCTTTAGATTACCCATTTATAATTTAGTCATACCCACTTATATAGCCATTGCCACTTTCTAGATTTCTCCTACAGAAATTAACTTTTTTTAAAACATAATATATCAATAAGAAAAATATATATGGTTTTTTACGTAAAGGTTGTAAAGCAAAATAGAATGTTGTCAGTAACAATTATTTGGCGCTTTAATCCCATATTCCTGAGCCCCTTACAAGAGGTAAATTGATCTTGAATTTTGTGCTTATCATTCTTTGGGATGATATTTTCCCATGTAAGTATAAAAACATGAATATGGTTTAATATAAGATTTATCTATGCTCTGTGTTCCTGTAGTTCATTAATTTCTCATTGCTATATAACGTACTACTAGAAAAAGATAGCACAGTTTTTTTGCCTCTTTTTATCACTAACATATGTTATAGGTGTAAAATTATTGGGTTTCAAGGGTATACAAAAGTTTAACCTTAAGAGATGGTGGTTTTTAAAGTGGTTAAAACAGTTTATGCTTGTCAGAAAGTAGTTGGTAAAGAAGTAGATTCATAGGAAGCCCTTATATCTGAAGGAATCCAAAATACAGCTACTTCCAGTTTGAGTGAAAACAATAAGGAAAAAACTGGAAGAAGTTTATAGGTAAATGTTGGAGGCACTAGCATGATAATATTTATTTTATATTTATCTTATAAATGTGATATTTGTATTTTATATATTACAATAACAATACTGTTATTGTAAATACTATAGCTGCAGTGATTTTATTTTTTTCCACATTTTTGATTGGTGCATTATAGTTGTACTTTTAAAAAAATTTTTTTTTTTTTTAGAGAGAGGGAGGAGGAAAGAGAGAAAGTATCAATTTTATTTATTTTTTCATCTGGCCTTGTTTCTCCAACACTAGTTTGTATGTGGTGCTGGAGTTTGAACCTGGGTCCTCACATATGCCAGGCAAGCGCACCAACCACTGAGCCACTACTGCAGCCCATAGTTGTACGTTTTGATAGGATTTGTTGTTATTTATTTAAGCTGTCATGATTTTATAATTGAAGTTACTACCAACTGATCATATGCATGTGTGTAAATGCATGGTTTAAAAGTGAGGCCTTTGAGTAGACAAATTTGATTTCTAATCCTTATTGTCACTTATTAATTTCATTATCTTGGTTAGTTTAAGTGTGTCCTACTGATTGTTTCTTTCATTTTTCTTAATTTTTTCAGTTTATCAGTATTAAACTGTGTCTCATTGTGGTCTTAATTTGTATGTCTGTGATTATTAATTAAGTTGAAACTTTAGATAGAACCACTAACAGAATATTTAGGAACTAAACTGGAGGACATCTCTATTTTTAAACAGGTTTATTTCTTTATAAATAAGCATGTTTTGGCATATAACCTTCGCATATATAGAAGATTATTAACATGTAATTATCATCCATGGAATTAACATTCACAAATTTCTTTTCAGTTCCAGACATGAACAGTATTCTCTATTAAACATAAATGGTTCATTGTTTTATTTGCCACACCTTCTTTAATTTTTTTCCTGTCCAAATGTATGGTGTATGTATTCATAAGCTTCCAAACAGTCTGTTGTCATTAAAAGAAGTGTTTTTTTGATGAGTTTTTTGTTTGTTTTGATAACCAGAAGTCTTATATTTGAAGAAGGAAGCCAGAGCACAACTATTTCTAGTTTGAGTGAAAAAAGCAAAGAAGAAACTGGAATAAGTTTACAGGTAAATATTATAGGCTTTAATGTTTTTAGTAATATTTAATCTTATACTTGAATTATTATTTTGTTCTAGTGATAACATTTAATTTTAAAACTGAAGTCACTCTTTGAGCATAATCTATATACATTTATTGTTTGAAGCCTAGGTCTTCAAATAGACTTACCTGAATTCTAATCCTGACTCTGCCTTTTAGTTATATAATCTTGCACCAATTATGTAACCTTTCCAACCAAGAGTTCCTGTATCTTAAAGATGGAAATAAAACTACCCATCTCATAGAGTGAGTTTGTACCGTGTGTTTTCTGCCCTAGTACCTGTTCATTTTCTATGCAGTACTTGTAGTTATAGATTTATTTATTTACTTGTTCATTGTCACAGAAGTAGCAAATTACTTACATAAATTTCTTTAAATCTACTTTTAGATCGACCCACCATTGTGTCTGTTATTCTCACCGACCTTTCTTCAGTCAACTTATCCTTTGCAACAACTTCTCTACCCGTGCTTACACTTCTCGACTTCACTTGTCTGCCTTTGTTTTCAGCTAGTCTCCTACTTCTTGGAGAAAATAGTTAGAAAACCCAACCACATTCCACTATCAAACACTGAAAGCTCCCTGCGGTGTCCCTGTCTAATTAAAATACAGAAAATTTATCCCTTTGTCTAATTCTTCTTCCTGTGCTTTTTATTTATCTGCTCTTTCTCAGAAACTTTGTTTTTTAATATACTGTGCTGCCTCTGAACCATTACTGTTAAAAATTTGTTTCACAAATAAAAAGTAACTTCCCCCCTCCCTGGTGTGCTGTTTTAGGTATCACTCGATGTCTTCTCCTTTTTATAACCAAACTTTGTAAGGTTTTGTTTATATTTGCTGTCTCCATTTCTGTACTTCTGTTCATTCCTCTGAAGTAGCACTTGCTAACATCTTTTGTAAACTTCATGTTGCAAAGTCTAGTGGTAACCTATCATTTCTCTTTTTCCTTAACATTTTAACATTTCATGCTATCAGCTGTGCCTTGTATGAAATAATACCCTGTTTATTTTTTCAATTCACTCTCCTGATTTTCTCCTCCTCCTCTTTCTGCCTTTATAGTCTCGTCCTTTTCCACGGAATTTTTGTAGTATATTCTATCTTCCATACACTGTTAGGCATGGATACTGAATGATCCATCTCTGATGACTTGATTTCATGTTTATGAATAGAAACAGTTGAATTAATACTATGTAATTATGCCAATATTGATGAATTTGAATTCAGGAAATATTTCCCAAAATAAGGCATAAAGGTAGCTGAATTGCTGGATTAATTTTCTATATAATACAGCTTGTTTTTCTGTTTTTATTTTTATTTTACTGATATTGTTTTATATAGAATCAGTCTTTGTTGTGTAAAATTTACAGCAAAGATTTGAGTAATCAAACTATCCATATCACGTTTTACAGACTGATAAAATTTGGGGATTTCTGTTAAAGAAAAAATTCATGAACATTATTTTTACCAGTTTGTTTTCAAGTGTTAGATTTTGCAGAACTTAATTTTCCTGCATTAATTTTATCTGTGACAAAATTGTTTTGTTTCTGTGATTAGTTTTAGATCAGATAAAACCTGGTAGGTTGGTATTTAATTATCTAATTTATGAAATTGTAACCAATTCTTCTGAGGTAGACTACAGTTACTTTGTTGTCTTGGACCAGCCTGCTGTGGTGTCAATCCATATCAGCAGTACAATTTCAATATCATTATATTTTACTTATATATTACAACATTTAGAGTTGAGTGTTTTGGGTTGATAATGATGCAATTTAAAGTTTGCTCAATTAATGAAATGATTTTTCGGTTTCCATTATTGTTGTATTTCTGTTTTAAGGATCTTCTGTTAGAAATCTACAGAAGTATAGGAGAGCCAGATAGTCTGTATGGCTGTGGTGGAGGGAAAGTGTTACAACCCCTTACTAGGTAAATTTCATTTTTCTAGATAAAGATACTGTAATTTTTATTTATGAAGAGTTCCATGCTTGTAGAACCAAGAGATATTTTTACAACCTTTTCTTACAGACTACGAACATATGAACATGAAGCAATGTGGGGGAAAGCCTTAGTAACGTATGACCTTGAGACATCAATCTCCTCAGCAACCCGCCAGGCAGGAATAATTCAGGTACATCTTTTTTTTTTTTCTCCTGGGTCCCTAAAGATATTACTTGTGCAGTGCTGATAGAATTTCAGTATTTCAGTGGAGTATTTACATAGCCAGGTAAATTCAAGAAATAAGCTAATAGTAGAAGATATTTCTTGAGTGTGTACTTAGTGCTTTACTTTGGAAAATTCCATGTGCTATTTCTCATAGTTTGCATTGGAGATGGTTCCAGAAGCTCTTATTTCTATTATTGGCTAATTAATATTCTTTAGTTGTTCTTCCATCAAATACTAAAGCCCTCTGAGTTCAATTTCTGTGTTTTTGGGGAACATACTAAACAGTATTTTGGAACTTTTAATAGTACTACTTTCTAAAGTATTCTTTTTTTTTTTTTTTTAAAGAGAGAGGGACAATGAGAGAGAGAGATTTTATTTGGTTTTTCATGTGGTTTTTGTTGCTTTAACACTTCAGTGTGTGTGTGGTGCTAGGGTTCAACCCCGCATCCTTGCGCATGCTAGGCAAGTGCCATAAATGCTAAGCAGCCACTCCAGCCCTTAACTGAAGTTTTTTTTAAAGTTAATTTCATATTTGCTAATTTTTGTTTCTATAGTTTTCTGTTGAGAACTTTGACTAATTGTTTTTTTTTGTTTGTTTGTTTTTGTTTTTTTAAATAACTTCATTTAGGCCTTGCAGAATTTGGGGCTCTGCCATGTTCTTTCCATCTACTTAGAAGGGTTAGATCATGACAATAAAGAGTGGTGTGCTGAACTAAAGGAACTTCATTACCAAGCAGCATGGAGGAATATGCAGTGGGACCATTGTAATTCTTTTAAGTAAGAAGAAATCCAACTTTTTGGGTTTTTTTCTTAATAATTGCTCCTTTCCTAATTCTAAAGAACAGCTCTTTTTATTTTATTCTATTAATGTAACAGGAGTTATATTTTCTATATTTTATTGATTCTCCAAGCTACACATCCTAAATGTTTAAATAAACTGCAGTAAACAGTGACTACAACTAGTCCTGAATTTCATCCTTTCTTTCCGTTAGGACAACTCCATCCCCATCCCCAAATATTTTGGAAAATAAAAATATAAAAGTTTTTTTCTTATGAGAATCCATTGACTTACTTTTTCCTGGACTAAGGAATCTAAAGAAAAGTATAAGAATTCCTCTTTTCACTCCCCACCATAAACATTTTAGGTAGATAGTACTTGGATTGGCTGGATGGTACACAAAGGACGGATTGCTTTTTTTTTTTAATTTAAATATGCTAAATGAGTTATCCAGGAACATACGTTTATAATTTATATGTCAGCTCACCGTATTTTTGTTTCATTTATTTATTTATTTATTTGGTACTGGGGATTGAACCCAAGGGCACTTTACTATTGAGCTGCATCCTCAGCCCTTTGTATTTATTTATTTTTATTTTGAGACAGGGTCTCACTAAGTAACTTAGAGCTTCACTAAGTTGCCGAAGCAAGCCTTGAACTTGCAATCCTGTCTCAGCCTCCAAGTCATTGGGATTACAGGCATGCACCCACCATACCTAGCATCATATTTTTAAATTATAAACCAAACAGCTAATCTATTAAAGGATTTCACATTTATGTAAAGTCTTTTGATAATATAAACACTGAAAAATGAGGTCATATTTAATTGCCTTCATAAAAATTTTTTCGTTAATTCGAATACCTTTCAGACTTCAGATTATAAGATTACTATAAAATTATAGAGATTTGTTCTCAATTTTTTAAAACATTTTGCTGTATAAAAATTAGGTCCTGCTTGCATCTTTGTAAAACATTCTCTTGCCTGTTGTTTCAGCCAAAGAGGTCTTCCCTGTTGTTCTGATCAGTCCGTGATGTTCTCACATAAAGGACTTAGAGATATATATATTCTGCTGGTCTCCTCATGAGTGGCAGCTTCTTGTCATTCAATCTCTGGTTTACTAATGTCAGCTAGACTTTTTTTTTTTTTTTGACTGCTCTAAAGTAGCCACTCCATCATGCTACTTTTTTTTTTTAACCCTGTTTTATGTCTTTGCTTGTCTTTTGTCACTGTCTTATACCATTGTTATTTATTATCCAAACTAAAACATAAGGTCCATGAGAGTGGGCCCTGATCTGATTTGTCCACTACTGATTTCCTGCACTAGAACCTGGTTCCTAGTACCTGGCACATACTGAATAAATGAATGGAAAAATAGCACATCTGGAACCAGGCAAAGTATCTGAGAAATTTTCTTCTTTTTTGCTTGAGGAATTTAAATGATCCATAAAATTCTTTGTATTTCATACCAAAATTTCTAGAAATGTGTTTTTTAGCCAAAAAAAAAAATGTCAATTTCAGTTTTGAAATCTTATTCTTTGAACTATTCATACATGTTTATCTTAGGTTTTTGTTCTTAAATATATATTTTTCTTTTCTTTTTTTTTTAATTATCTCACAGCAAAGGAATAGAAGGAACCAGTTACCACGAATCATTGTACAATGCTCTGCAGTCTCTAAGAGACAGAGAATTCTCCACATTTCATGAAAATCTCAAATATGCCAGGTATTATAAGAATATAGAGTTATTATATTTTAATGTTGAAAGTCATGGCTTTTCTTTCCAATACTTAAGGATTAATTTCATTTTTTTAAGAGAAAGAGAGATAATGAAAAAGAAAGAGAGAATCTATTTTATTAATTTTTTCAAATAAATTAATTTTTTAAAAATAAATTAATACATTTTACGTGTTGTTTCTCCAACACGTAATTGTATATGTGGTGCAGGGGTTTGAACCTAGGTCTTTGTGTTTGTCAGGCAAGCTCTACTGCAGAGCCACTGCTCCAGCCCCCTTAAGGATTAATTTCAGCGTGAGGATTTGCACTGTTGTAGAGATAAAGACTTGTTGGTTATGGTTGAGTGTTTTCTTGTCCTCCTCTGTTCTTCCCTCAAAAAATGTTTTCTTTGGGACCGTACATCAGTTCTTTACCGTAACCACTCAATAAAGTCTTGATGATTCCCACTCCTTTGTTTTCTTCCTATACAAGTATTTTGAGAATTTTAAGATTAAATTAGAACTCTCTTACCATTAGAGTTCTAATTTTTATAATGGTGATTCGTGGTCAGTGCTTACAGGCTTGTTTTGAAGCACAAATGAGATGACACTTGAATAAGTAATTAGTAGAGTAAACAAAGATAACTTTTTTGTTTAACAGTAGTTAGCAACCATATTAATCCTGTATTACAACAATAATATTTGCTATTATTTAGGTGCTTATTATATGCTATCAAAGACTCTTTCCTCTTGTGTTCTTAGATCTTCAAAATTAGCATAGAAATGGGGGCTGGAGAGAGAGCTCAGCAGTGGAGAGCTTGCCTGGCCTATGTGAAGACCTAGGTTCAATCTCCAGCACCACACACATAACTGAGTGGAAGAAGAACAAAAACCAGATAAAAAATAAAATTAAGTCTTCTCTTAAAAAGATGAAAATAGCATGGAAGCAAAAACCTTAGGCTTAGTGAAACCCAGTGATGTGTGCAAAGTCAGATAGCCACAAAGGCAGAACTAGGACTTAGCTCTAGGGCTGAATGACCACAAGGCAATTTGTTTCCAGTGCTGTTTCATGTTCACTAATGTTTGTGAATGTTCGTATTATTAGATTAGTAGCAGGCCTGTCATGCTATCTCTATAGCCACAGATTTGTACTTTTATCTCTCTGAAAACCTCTTCTTAGTTTTTTTGTTTCATTTTGGGTACTGAGGATTGAACCGAGAGGTACTTTACCGCTGAGCTACATCCCCAGCCCTGTTTATTTTTATTTTGAGATGGGATTTTGCTAAGTTGCCCAGGCTAGCCTCAAACTGGAATCCTCCTGCCTCAGACCCCCAAGTCACTAGGATGTACCACCATGTCCGCCTTTTCTTTGTTTTCAACATGTCTTTTCTCTTTTGCCATTAGAATAAAAGAAGTAGAAGAGTTGTGCAAGGGCAATCTTGAGTCTGTGTATTCACTGTACCCCACACTTAGTAGATTGCAGGCCATTGGAGAGTTAGAAAACATTGGGAAGCTTTTTTCCAGGTATGTAAATTATATGATTTTATAATCCCAAAATGCAGCTTTTCTGTTACCAGTAGTGGCTTACTATTTTTTTAAATAAATTAATACATTTTACATTTTTTCCAAGTTTTACTTTCTAATGTGGTAAATATCAATAGATACATTGTTAAAACTAAAAGCTCTGTGGGGTCTTCAGTAATTTATAAGAGTATCTTTGGGGTGTTCAGTAATTTGTAGGAGTATAATGTGGTTCCTGAAACTAAAATGATTGAGATCTGACACTTGGTAGAGGAAGGAAAGATTTACTTCCTGTGAATTTATATTGCTGTTTCTTTTGTATTTCCTGGTTATCACCTCATCGTTGTCTTAGTCTCCCTGCTTTGCATTTTTTCTGAACGAAGTAGTCAGTTTAGATAGTATTGTTTACCTTCATAATCTAAGAAGCAGCACACTGTTCACATCATTGAATTATACAATATGCATTTTCTTTTCCTTAATAAATAATGTTAGCAGATGGAACCTTTGCCAGGTTTCACTGAATCTTGATTTCCTTGACAGCCGCAGTTATGCATAGTCATGCCCCAAAGGTAATTAATGAGTTTACTTCATTTCCTTCCTGATATGTCTTTTATCACAGAGAGTATGGAAAAAATAGGTTTATCATAGGTCTGATGAATGTGTTCCCATTTTAGAAGAATTTTTATTTAGAAGGACTGCTTTTTATTATTTCAAAGAGTATTTTAAGAAAATATTTTAAAATATTTATTACCTGTAGCCTTTCTGCCAGCCTCTTAGGGGTCTAATCGCTTACCATTTTGTAGTTTTTTAAACTTTATCCTTATTTAGAATCATTTACAGATTCTAGTCTTATTACTACAAAAGTTTCTTTATATTGTATATTTCAGAACTCCATAATTTTTTTTTCATTTCTTTTCCTTACACAAACTCTGATTTGGCTTTCAGATCCCTCACAGAAAGACAAATCTCTGAATTATACGTTAAATGGCATAAACACTCTCAGCTAATTAAGGACAGTGATTTTAGTTTTCAGGAGCCTATCATGGCTCTGCGCACTGTTATTTTGGAAATCCTGATGGAAAAGGAAATGGAAAACAACCAAAAAGAATGTTTTAAGGACATTCTCACCAAACACCTCATAGAATTCTCTATTCTTGCCCGAACTTTCAAGAACACTCAGGTAAATACAGTTTAAAATTATATCATCTCACCTCTTGACCTCTCATTTTGTTATATAACAGAAAGCATAAGTGAATAAGAAATGTCATTCAGAAATAGATAATCACTGTTGTATAGTATAATTATTAAGATTTCCTGTGTTAAATAAAGCTCAGTTTAAGCCTTAGGCAAGGTACTCATCTTCTTTCAACCTCAAAATCTTGGTTATGTACAGAGAAAATATTAACTTACTATATTTTCAGTTATTTGACACATATGCACATGTATAAATATGAAAAAAGAGAGACAGATGAAGGGTGGAGGTTGGAAGGCAAGCAGAGAGGTACTTTAAGATAGTCCCTGACAGCTGGGTGTGGTGGCGCATGCCTGTAATCCCAGTGGCTCAGGAGGCTGAGGCAGGAGGATTGCAAGTTCAAAGCAGGCCTCAGCGAGACCCGTCTCAAAGTAAAAAGTCCCTGACAAGTAGTCATGTTCTCAATGAATGATAGTTAATACTTTCATCATTATTATTGGTGGTAATAGTAGTAATAGTAAAAGTATTCATTCCTATTTGTGATTTTCATTCCAGCTACCTGAAAGGGCAATATTTCAAATTAAACAGTATAATTCAGCTGTTTGTGGAGTCTCTGAGTGGCAGCTGGAAGAAGCACAAGTATTCTGGGCAAAAAAGGAACAGAGTCTTGCCTTGAATATTCTCAAGCAAATGATCAAGAAGTTGGATGCCAGCTGTACAGAGGTGTTTTTGTTTTTATTGACTGAAATAATGTACATCGTTATGAAGAAAGCATTACTATCCTTTAAAATATTTTAGTAGAAATTTTATTAAAACTTTTTTTTTAATTATTCATCCATGAAGAACAAGATGTTGTGAAAAGGAGCCTTTAAAATATTTGAAAAGAAGTTTAGAAACTGTTTTTCTTATTTATAACAAGTCTGTCAGCCCCAACTTGAACATATTTGAAGTTTAGAAACTCTTTTTCCTGTTTATAATAAGTCATTTTGTTTCACTTGTGATGGATTGATTTAGCTTATCCCAGTGTTAAGTTTGACTTTCTAGAGAATTTTAAAAATGGTATGTGTGAAATAACATGAAATACCCATTGTAAATTTGATATGATAGGTGCATCAATAGAAGTTCAAGAGAACAAAAATATATATTAAAAAAAGCAAGTTGGAACAGTCAGTCAACCCAGATTCTTTGAAAATATCACATCTGATATTTTTTTGAGCATCACCTGTTGGTTATTGCAAGCTTATGTTTTTACTGCTTCTGTATTGCCAGCATACAACAGACAAAAGAAGTACATTTATAGGAATCATGAATTGGTCAAAGGTTTCACCATTTGTTAGATGCTTGCATGACATCTTCTCCATTATTAGGGAATTCATCTCTATACCAAAGCACTAGATGCCACTATAATATAACTACATAATATAACAATATAACTATTGTTTAACACTATGGGTCCTGAAGTACAGGCCATCTGGAGTCACCTACTTTCTTTATACTTTAGATTTCTAACCTGTGAATTGGGGACAATGATGGTACTCATTTCATAGGATTCCTATGAGGATTAAATGATCTAATATACATAAACCTGTTACAAATTGCCTGGCATATATAAATACTCAATAAATTTGAGTTTCTCCAATAATAGTGATAATTTTAAAAGTGCAGGTTGATTACTTCATAAACTTACCTACTTGAAATTATTAAAATAGTTGTATGGTAAAAGCAGATGAGGAAAAGCATTTTTTAAAATTTTTTTTAAAGACAGAGGGACCATGAGAGAGAGAGAGAGAAACAATTTTTATTTAGTTTTTCATGTGACCTTTGCTGCTCCGAGATGTTGTTGTGTACGTGGTGCTGGGGTTTGAACTCGTGTACTCGCACATGCTGGGCAAGCGCCGTAACCGCCGAGCCACTGCTCCAGCCCCAGGAAAAGTATTTTTCATATGCTTTTACCTCCTTACATAGAAGACATTTTTATATAGTCATGATAATAAATTTAATATATTAAAATTTTGTTTATCTTAACAGAATGATCCCAACCTAAAACTTATATACACAGAATGTCTGAGGGTTTGTGGCAACTGGTTAGCAGAAACTTGCTTAGAAAATCCTGCAGTCATCATGCAGACCTACCTAGAAAAGGTAAGTTTTTGGAGCAACTCTGAAGATTGTTGTTTAGCATGAATACACTTGATTTTTTTTTTAATCAACAATTGTATTTCAAAAACAAAAGTATGGATTTATTCTTCCATATATTATCACTGTTGAAGATCTCTGTAATCTTTAGGGTAGAATGAAAAAGTGTTAGAAAAGGAGGAGCATATTTTCAAAGTAGCCCCAAATGTCTTCTTCCTTTTCCATATTCCCACCCCTCGCTACTCTCTGAATAAGTTATTTCTGATAATTTCTCCCTTTATTCATCAACAAAATTTCTGATTAAAGAATATGCAGATCCTTTGCTATTCATTTCTGGTCCAGTCAGCCCCAAGGAATGGCTAGAATTTTAGTACTCCAGCCCCTTTTGACCTTCCTGTTTCTGCCGCTTATATCTTTAGTTTAATTATTTACCTCACTAAATAAGTGTAATATGAAAAGTATGATATATGATTATCTTTAAATATATGATTATCTTTAAAAAGTGCTTTTTGTTTTTGCACAGTTCTTTACAAATATTACTTGTTGTGGTTATTCTTATACTATCAAAAGTTGTTTTGAGGGGCTGGAGCAGTGGCTCAGCGGTTGTGGTGCTTGCAGAGTACACGGGTTCAAACCCCAGCACCCACATACACAACCAAGTGTCAGAGCAACAAAGGTCATGTGAAAAACTCAATAAAAAATTGATTCTCTGTGTCTCTGTCTCTCTCTCTCTCACTGTCCTTCTCTCTTTAAAAAAAAAAAAGTTGTTTTGAAAAGTTCAGAAAATACATCCTTCATTTAACTTTTATATATGTGTGTTAATATGGGTGATGTGTTTATATATATGTGTGTATAAATATGTTAAACTGTAGTGTTTACACTGAGTGATCTGATTGTTTACATATCCTTACTATTTACAAATATAATTTAAATGGATTGTGTATTCTTGAAGGCAGTAGAAGTTGCTGGAAGTTACGAAGGAGAAAACGATGAGCTCAGAAATGGAAAAATGAAGGCATTTCTCTCATTAGCACGGTTCTCCGATACTCAATACCAGAGAATTGAAAACTACATGAAATCATCAGAATTTGAAAATAAGCAAGCTCTCTTGAAAAGGGCCAAAGAGGAAGTGGGTCTCCTGAGGGAACATAAAATTGAGACTAATAGGTAATGGCATATCTATAAGTGATTTTTTTTTTTTTTAAGAGAGAGACAGGAAGAGAGAATCAATTTTACATCTGGTTTTCATTGCTCTAACACTTTGTTGTGTGTATGGTGCTGGAACTCAAACCTGCATCCTCACACATGCCAGGCAAGCATTTTAACTGCTGAGCCACCGATCCAGGTCCTATAGGTGATGATTTCATGTTCACTAGTTAACTTGTTTGTGTAAAAAGTGTGACTTAATTTTCTGACATAAGAATTTTGAGCCTTGAAGCTTGGTGTGAGTACTTGTAGACTGTCACAGCTCTACAGTGGCTAATCATAGCTTAATATGTGGTACACTGACACATGTTCTTTTATGAAGAATTCATACCTTTGTTGCTGAGGTCATTATAGAACATGTAGATGTTAGCTTTTCAGACTTTTTTGTTGTTATCATGGTTGAAAAAGATGGATGTTGAAATTAAGCACAAAAAAACTGAAGTTTTAATGTAATTCAATGTCTTTATTTAAACCTGCGTGGGTCTACATATTTTAGGATAAACTGAGGACTGCTAAACTAGCTTAAGTAAAGTCACTTTATCTTTGGTTGCTTAGAAAGCTTTGAATTGCACCACTATGACAAAAATAATTTTGTTCTCTATTTATAATCCTTAGAACTTTGTTTTTTTTCTCCTGGAATGAATACTGTTTTTCATTTTTGTTTATATCATGCATGATTTTGAAGTTCTGTAAAATTTCATGCATTTTGTGTTTTACTTTAATTATCAAATGCAAGATACACAGTAAAGGTTCAGAGAGAACTGGAGCTGGATGAATGCGCACTACGTGCACTGAAAGAGGATCGTAAACGTTTCCTGTGTAAAGCAGTTGAAAATTACATCAACTGTTTATTAAGTGGAGAAGAACATGATATGTGGGTATTCCGACTTTGTTCCCTGTGGCTCGAAAATTCTGGAGTTTCTGAAGTTAATGACATGATGAAGGTAAGTCTTATTCAACTCAGCATTCAAGCTTGTGCTTTAAAAATTTGGACCTGAGCCCTTTGATGTCCAATTATGTATGCTCCTTTATCTTCCCTGCAGTTGGTTTGGTCCTGTATACATAGGTACTTGATAAGCTCCAAATGATACAGGTTCATGTGGAGGTGAGAGAATTTATGTCAGTGTTTTTCCCATATCTGCAATTACCACAGGAGAGTACCTAGAATGGAGAGGTAGATTGGGGAATTCAGAAAGCAGTTAACGATGATGTGATCTTAAGTAGACTTTTTTCCATGGCTTTTGTTTTGGGGGGATAATTTTCAATGAAATACTTCTCTAGGTGGAAAAACAATATTTTTTAAAAGGAAATATCAAGAAGCAGTACTTAATAAGTTTTTATTTAAAATATTAGGTTTTAGTGATGTTCCTTAATATTAAAGGTATGATACCAAAATATGTATGTCCATCAATTTGAAAGTTAAAGATAAAAATTATTCTTCTAGACAAAAAAGTGATAAGACTCATAATAGATACAACTAATCTCTGCCATAGTGCACACTAACTTCTATTACTTTTGGCATATAGGGAAAAATAATTATTCCATTTTATTGTTTACCAGTTTCTCAGGAGTCAAGATCCTCATATCCACATTGTCCTCCTTGGAGTCACTGGAATATAAACTGTGCCAAATACTCCTTCTCTGAGTACAATTTAAGTTAGGACCAAATGTTTTTATTTAATGAATCATTTATACCCATTAGAAAAACTTTCACAGAGTACTAGTGATAAGGGAAAAAACTGGGTTATAAATAATTTCTTTGTTTAGATATAAGAATATTTGAAATGTTGAAATTTCTTAATTTTTAATTTTTTTAATGGTAGAGAGATGGAATGAAGATTTCATCATATAAATTTTTGCCTCTTATGTACCAATTGGCTGCTAGAATGGGGACCAAGATGATGGGAGGTCTAGGATTTCATGACATCCTCAGTAGTGTAAGTAGACCTGAACACAAAAATAATAATACTTTTCTTTTATATTACTATGTACTGTATAAAGTATATGTTACTTTTCCTCTCTAGGAAATGGAAATACAAATTTTTGTATTTTGTCTTCTCTTACTTCACGCATGTTACTCAGTCTCTCATGATGTACCTCTCTGGCTGTCACACTTAGACATTTACTTACTTCACCCATTGCTGTATATAGATAGTAACATGCCTTTTGATGTTAAGAAAAATGTGGACTTTGTATTTTTTTTTAATTCGTGCAAAACTAATGGTTCTTAATTTTCTGACAGCTCATCTCTAGGATTTCAATGGATCACCCTCATCATACTTTATTTATTATATTGGCCTTAGCAAATGCAAATAAAGATGAATTTTTGACCAAACCAGAGGCAACAAGAAGGAGTCGAGTAACTAAAAACACATCTAGGCAACGCTCTCGGCTTGATGAGGTATTTTCATTTGTGATATTCTTTCTTTCTCGGATTTTTCCTTTCTCTTTTAAGAGAGAGGGACAGTGAGAAAGAGAGAATCAATTTTGTTTAGTTTTTCGTGTGACTTCTGTTGCTTCAAGAGTTCGTTGTGTACATGGTGCTGGGGTTTGAACTCAGGTACTTGTTGCATGCAGAGCAAGTGCTGTAACCGTAACCGCTGAGCCACTGCTCCAGCCTGTCCTTTCTTTTAAGTCTTGGGGATTTTAAGAATGCGTGTTGTTGATCGTATTTGGTTTTTAAATCCCTTGTTATTTATTATGATAAAATTGGTTCAAAATTTCCAAATGTTTTTTGAAGCATCAATAGCAGTAGGGTTTTTCCTTTTTTCTCACAGCAATGAAAAAAGATTTCTGAAATCAGGCACCAAAATCATTAACACTTGAGATGATTATACTTTTCTTGTATTATTTTCACAAGGTGGCTGTTTTCTTTGTATCTGAAGACTTATAGTCTTTCTGTCATCAAGATCTGTGCATAAATTTTGTTTTTCTCATTGTTTTTATAACTCATTGTTTTTTGTTAATAGGATCGAACAGAGGCTGCAAACAAATTAATACGCACTATCAGATGTAAGAGACCTCAGATGGTCAAGAATGTTGAGGCACTTTGTGATGCTTATATTATGTTAGCAAACTTAGATGCCACTCAGTGGAAGAATCAGAGAAGTATGTTTGAAAGAATGAATGTTGCTACTCCTGCTTGACTTTTAGTGCTGTTCTCAGTTTGCACTTGTTACTAAAATCTGTTTATTTTTAAATATAGAAGGAATCAATATTCCACCAGACCAGCCAATTACTAAACTTAAGAATTTAGAAGATGTTATTGTTCCTACTATGGAAATTAAGGTATTTTACCATTAAATCTTGATTTTTTAATTAAGCTAACTTAATTGAACTTTTTTGAAATAACTTTTTTATGTGTTCAAAATTAATTAAATATTGGCAGTTTTATGTATTTCAATCTAGAGGTTTTCTGCATTGGATTCTCTTTGCCCAAGCATTGAAATAATCAAAGGCTTCTACTTCCTTTTCCTTCAGTTCTGTACGTTCCATCTTATGAAGGTCTATAGGCTGTTATCTTCATTTGCCAGAAGAAGAAAATTTTCATGTACTTAACCAAGATTAATTTTGACTTAGCAAGAAAATTCCCAATTGTTTTATTTTCTTTTTTTTTTTAAGAATCAGTATTTAGTGGAATGTGTAGGCTGTGATCTATTACATTATTAAGTAATGCAATATGTATTAGATTATATGATCAAGATGCATCTAGTCATGTCATAATCTGTCATTGCCAGAGCACCATGTGGGCAGGGATATGTATAATAATAAAGGTTATAGTTTAGAAAATGATCATATTCATAAAGTACATTGTAAATCTTTCCATTGAGTTTCCACTTCAGTGCTTAGTGTAAATGGCCTCTGAATTTGAACTGTAGCTACATCATGTGGATTACTGATATCATTCCAGCTGTATCAACTAAGTTATTTATCTGAATATTTCCTGAAAATGCCAGATTTAGTCATTGTGACCTAGAAAACTATTGGCCCCCTTTTTTATATGTACATGTTTATGTGAGGAATTTTTTTATTTCTCAGATGACTTAACATATCAGTAACAACACTTGAATTCTTATTTTTCAGTACTTTTTCAGCAATTCTGTTCTAACTTGGTGTGCTTAGTTTTATTAAAAGGTATTTAGGAAAGTAAATTTAATGTTATCTATATGTAATTTTTAAAAATTTTCCAATGTCATATATTGTTTCATTAAATAGAAAGTATAGTTCCAGTTCTCAACTAACAGCACAGTGTCATTCTTTCATTAAGATTGCCATTTATAATTATTTTTCCTTAAATGTAAATAGTGTTTCTGACCTGTTATCATAATTATACTTTTCATTAGGTGGACCCCACTGGAGAATATGGAGATCTAGTGACTATACAGTCATTTAAAACAGAATTTCGTTTAGCAGGAGGTTTAAATTTGCCAAAAATAATAGATTGTGTAGGCTCTGATGGCAAGGAAAGGAGACAGCTCGTCAAGGTGAGACTTCCTTTTTCTTTTGTAGCCTCAAGAGAAATAATGACAACAATGTTTAAGAGAAACTTCAGTTGACATTTTTTCCTGGCTTTATCTGGGTGTCTGTCTTGATTATGAATAATTACACGTGAGAAAGACTTCTAAAATAGAAAATTACTGTTTTTTGGAACCATTAATGCTTTTTTCTCATTTTTTAATCTCTGAAAGACTATCAGTAGTGGACAGTTGATTCAAATTTTAAAAAAAATATACTGTTAACGTGTACAGACACAATGAGGTAAACAGTTAGCTTTGTTGTGAAAAAATCTGTTGTGCCTTATTTCTATGATTAGGACAGTTTCAAGAGCTATGCCTCAGTATATTGGGCTTAGCATTATGCCAGGTGCTGTTGTACCAGAAAGGGACAACATTCCTCTTTTTGTGTTTGTTCAGGGGCCCTTTGGGCCCTGCTGGAGAACAGTGGAAAGATACCATACTACTCCACTTTGGTGTTCTGTGGTGTGCCAACGGGTGGGAGAGTTAAATTAGTCTGATTACAAAAACAGGAGAAACTTCTTTTTCTGTCATTCTGCATCTACAATGTTAGTTTATTGTAAGTGAAAAAAATCTGCAATGTTAGTTTATTGTAAATGAAAAAATAACAGGTCTTAATTATTTAAGACACTATTCAGAGATACAGATGGTTAGATTGACTTCTGGGTACGTTTTTCTATCCTCATATCACTGACTGTTGTATAGGTTTTTGTAATGAAATGAACTATGCATAGTTATTTGTCATTATTCTGAAGGGCCGTGATGACCTGAGACAAGATGCTGTCATGCAGCAGGTTTTCCAGATGTGTAATACGTTATTGCAGAGGGACACTGAAACTAGGAAGAGGAAATTGACTATATGCACATATAAGGTAACTATTTTGTTCTCTAGCTTCACTAAGAAAATATGCCATCCTTTGGACAAAAGATTAGCAAATGTTTTCTGTGAAGGACCAAACAGTAAACATTTTTGGGTTTGTGAACCACATAGTCTCTGTCACATACTCTTCTTTAATTTTGCTTTATAACTCTTTAAACCTGGAAAATCATTCTTAGCTCATAGACTGTACTAAAACTGACCGATGCTGGATTTGGTCCAGTGGCCATAGTTTGCCAGCCTCTGATTTAGATAATATTGTTTTTCATTTTAAAAAGTGTTCATTAATGTTGATTGCAGTTAGGTATTTCTTATTGTCAACTGGAGTATTTTCCCCCTCATCTTTTCTTTGTACTTAACAATATTATAGAGGTCTTTCTCATTTTTTAACAGCTGAATTGAGTATGTAGTTTATTTTACAAGTCTTAATTAGTGGGCATTTTGTTGTTTCCCATGTTGTGCTCCTGCAAAAAATTCTGCTCTGAAATGAATAACCTTGAATATATACATTTCATGCATGTTCAAGTGAGTCTGTGAATCGATTTCCAAATGTTGGGTTAATAGACTAGAGGAAATGTGCATCTACAATTTGGAAGGTATTTCCAGTTTACCATCATTGGGAGTGTGCCACATTTATATTTCCTCCAACAGTTTGAGAGGACAATTGTCAAGTTGCATTGCTTCTATGAGCTAATCATCTTTGACTCTTATATTAATTACTCACTTAGCTTATCTTTAAGAAATAATAAAGCCTTATTTTGAAAGGATTATTTTCTCCTTTTTGGTTTGATTACTGTAACTCATTTTTTCCCTTTCTTCTTTTATCACTGCTCTAACAGGACTTCTTTGCTTATTTTTTTCCTGTTCCTAGGGGAATATAAGCAAATTAAGGAAATGTTATAACGATTCACTGTCTAGTAGAGAAGCATTCTTTCAAAGACTCAGAATAGTGCCAGTGTCTGTTTTCTTATACTCTCAAAATGGTGTGTGCCAACAAGTATTTTACTTTCTTTAGCAAATTAACTCTGTTTAATCTGGAGCTTTCCTAACCATTGACACTAGTTTAAAAATATGGAGAAAAGTTCCTTTCAGAATATTAAATAGTATATAACATGAATAAATTGTCTAGAAGTAATGTTAGCAAGAAACACGCAGGACTGCCTGGAAAAAATGCAAAAATATAATGACAGTACAAAGAAAACTAGGACAAGAGAAAGGTACAGTAGTATCATGTCATAAATAGGCAGCCACTGAAATATTAGCTTATTTCAAATTAATATATAGACAGCGAAATCCAAATCAATTTTTTATAACTTGTAAACCTGATTTAAAAATTTATCTTGCAATATATATTTGTGAAAATGATGAAATGTTTTTGAAAAAAGTAATGAGTGAGTGGACTTAATCTAGTCATCTAAATCAAATGACTTTTTAAGTAACAAAAATAGTTGATAGAATAAGAAATACATTAGGCCTTCAACTTCAGTAAAACTTTTAGGAGTCCAGTGGTGTGGGGCCTGATGAGACATTCCTTCTAAGGTAAAGGATAAGTTGTTGCATTTGCCCCTCCTACAAACAAGAAAGAAGGATAACACCTGGTGGGCCTATTTGGATTCTGGAGGCAACACATTCTTTACTTGGGTTTGTTACTTCAGCCCATCTACCAAATGACTTGAAATGCATCTTGTTTTGAGTGAGGCTGAGAATAGGAAAAGACTCTGCAACAGGTACTGGCTGCTTTGTAGGCTGCTCTGCCTCTTAGACCATATGACTGAGCAGACCCAGTAGTACTTAAGGTATCAGTGGCAGATAGGGATGCTGTCTGGGGCCATTGGCAGGCCCCCATAGGTGAATCACAGAGGAGTCCATTGGGATTTTGTAGCAAGACCCTGCCATCATCTTCAGATAACTACTCTCCCTTTGAGAAATAGCTCTTGCCCTGCTACTGAGCCTTAGTGGAAACTGAATACATGACCATGGGCCACCAAGTTACTATACAACCTGAGATGCCATCGTGAATTGGGTATTATCTGCCCTACCAAGCCATAAAGTTGGACATGCATAGCAGCAAAAAAGCATACTAAAACAGTAGTACTCAATAAACCATGTTCCCTCGGAGAGTTTGTTAAAAGACTGCTGAGTTTAAACCACAAAATTTCTAATTCAGTTGATCTAGAATAGAACCAGAGGATGTGCATTTCTAGCTGCCTTGCTCCAGGGGCAAACATAAAACCCACCAGTCTAATTATTGTGTATCTGACTTAACAGAACAAAGTTGATAAGCTGGTAGCTGTCTCCTACCTGAAGGTTGCTAAGATGTTCTTAGCAGGTATTCTATATTGTGAAAGAAGTTGGGCTTTAGATCACAAAGACAATGGCTGAAGAATTAATATGGACTTCAGGAGTGCCTCCAAATTTTCTCAGAAAGCAACTCTTTTCAAGCAGATATACAATAGAACCTTCAAAATTCATTTATAAAAAACTGTGAAAAGAGAAAGCCTTTACCTAGATTGATTATTTATTTATTTATTGTTGGTACTAGGGGTTGAAACCAGGGGCACTTAGCCACTGAGCAACATCACTGCCCATTTCTATTTTTTATTTTGAGACCGGGTTTCACTGTGTTGCTCAGGACCTTGCTAATTTGTTAACTTTGACCTAGAGTATTTTGAAAGTAAACATCCATCTCTACATCATGAGTTTTTCTTTTTTTCTTTCTTTTTTCTTTTCTTTTTTTAAAGAGAGAGGGACAGTGAGAGAGAGAAAAAGAGAAAATCAATTTTTTTTAAATTTAGTTTTTCATGTGGCTTTCATTGCTTTGACAGTTCATTGTGAATGTGGTGCTGGGGTTCGGACCTGCGTCCTCGTGCATGCCAGGCAAGTGCCGTTACCACAGAGCCACCACTCCAGCCCCCCTCATGAGTTTTTCAGTGTCTCATTTTTTACACAGAACTTTGGCCAAATATTCCATTAAGTGTTTAGAAGTGGACAACCCACATAATTAATCAAGTTACTTAATTCTGTACATCTGAATCTTAATGTGTCATTTCTAAACAGGAGAGCTTAGGTTTGAGTTGATTCTTTACAATTATAAAACTAGCCAGTTAGAACCATTATAAGATTGCTCCAAGAATATGAATGTTGTATAATCCATTTGTTGACCTAGCTGTTCTTGCTCTAGTTATGGTTCTTGGAGTTGCTTGTGCAGGTCTTCAGTGTAGTCATTCCTAATTCTTAGATTCATGCCTCATGTGATCATTGTGTCACCAAATGGGTACATTGACAACTTAAAATTAGGTCTTGGGGTAGATGGAAAAACATTCCATGTTCATGGTTAGGTAGAGTCAATATCATCAAAATGGCCATTTTACCCAAAGCCCTATACAGATTTAATGCAATCCCTATCAAGATACCAATGTTATTCTTCACGGATATAGAAAAAGCAACACTCAAATTTGTATAGAATAACAGAATACCCAGAATAGCCAAAACATTACTCAGCAAGAAGGAAGAGGCAGGAGGTATCTCATTTCTTGACCTGAAATTATACTACAGGGCTACAGTAACAAAAACAGCATGGTATTGGTACCAATACAGAATGGAAGACCAATGGAGTAGAATAGAGGATTTTGAGATGAACCCTCATATCTTTAACTATCTGATATTTGATAAAGGGGGCAAAAGCATAGTGTGGAAAAATGATAGCCTGTTCAACAAATGGTGTTGGACAAATTGGACAGCCATATGTAGACAACTGAAATTGGACCCTTACCTTTCACCCTGCACAAAAATTAAATCAAAATGGTTCAAAGATCTGGATATTAAATCAGCAACTCTAAAATTGCTTGAAAAAGAAGTAAGATTGACATCACATGACATAGGGGTTGTCACAGCCTTCCTTAACAGGACTCCCATGGCACAAGCAGTAAAATCAAGAGTAAATGCATGGGATACAATTAAACTAAAAAGCTTTTGCACATTTAAGGATTTAGTCAAGAATCTCGAGAGAACCTGCAGAATGGGAGAAAATTTTTGCCTGCTGCACCTCCGACAGAGGGGTAATATCCAGAATATACAAAGAACTCAAAAAATTAAATACCAAAAACCGAATAACCCAATTAATAAATGGGCTATGAAACTAAAAAGAAGCTTCTCAACGGAGGAAGTCCCAAAAGCCCATAAACATATGAGAAAATGCTCTGCATCATAGCAATCAGAGAAATGCAAATCAAAACTTCACTGAGATTCTACCTCACTCTTGTCAGAGTGGCAAAAATGAAGAATACAAACAATGTCAGATGCTGGAGGGGCTGTGGGAAAAGTGGAACACTGTTACATTGCTGGTGGGACTGCAAATTGGTATAGCCGCTCTGGAAAGCAGTGTGGAGACTCCTCAAAAAATTAGAGCTGGGGGCTGGAGCGGTGGCTCAGTGGTTTCAGCGCTTGCCTGGCAAGCACAAGGACCCTGGTTCAAACCCCAGCAACCACACGTACACAGCTGAGTGTTGGAGCAACTAAAGCCATGTGAAAACCTAAATAAAGTTGTTTCTCTGTCTCTGTCACTGTCCCTCTCTCTTTAAAAAAAAAAAAAAAAAAATTAGGGCTAGAACCGCCTTTTGACCCAGCTATCCCACTCCTGGGTATCTTCCCAAAAGAGCTAGAATCGGCTTACTATAGAGACACAGCTTCATCAATGTTTATAGCAGCTCAGTTTACTATAGCTAGATTATGGAAGCAACCCAGATGCCCCTCACTTGATGAATGGATCCAAAAACTGTGGTACATATATATACAATGGAGTACTACTGGGCTATTAGAGAAAACGATATTATGGCATTTGCAGTCAAATGGATGGAGATGGAAAAAATTTTGCTAAGTGAAGTATCCCAAACTCAGAGACTCCAGGGCCGAATGTTTTGTCTCATTTGTGGATGCTAAAATATAAGCAGATCAGTATGTTAGATGGCTAAGCTAACAATTACCTCATCATGTTTGAATTCTTACTGTTCATGGGAAACTGTGCTTAAGTTCCTGGGGGACGAAGGGAGGGAGGTAGGCAAGGGGGAAGGAAATAGGAAGGACATCAAGGTGACCAGAGGGAGCTAGTATGGGGGAATCTAATCTGAGGGGAACCTCTGGCTTCCACGAGAAGTCCAATTAACTTGGGTCTTAAGTGAAACATGGAACCATGGGGAACCCAAAGCAGGGAAACCATGGTCTGGCACCAGATTGACTTGTTCTGTCATTACACTTTTGTTCTTGATTGTTTAACGATGAACACCTCCTAGTTGTAAGACCATGTTTATCAAATAAAAATTTTTAAAAAATTAGGTCTTGGTATACAAATCTCATGTGTCAATGTGTATCATCAAAGGGAGACATGTCTCTTACAAGAGAGAATCAGATGGACATGAAACCAAAATTCTTAACTGGTGATTCAGACGCAGCCCTCTGATATTAACCAGAATCAGTGTGACTGGCTTGATTTTTCTTCAACAAAACTACATTTTACACAGTATGTTGAATAAGCCTAAAGTCTTAAATGTTAGAGCATTCATTTTCTAAAGTGCAGGTCTAATAAATAGTATTTGTCAAAAAAAGTTTGTATTTAGTTTTTCAATCTTGCCTATAAATTTCTGTTCTTTCTGATGTATATTTCAGAGCATTCTTCTTAGTGTTTTGGGAAAGAAGCCATACTGTTTGAAGGCATTCAGTGTATATAATGACATTCACTATGTATAATGAATTAATATCATTTCTCTGTATCTACAATGATATAGCTATGTACCATAGAAAAATTGAGAAAATAGTTAAGCATTTTTTTTTGACTCCACATGAAATCTACCCAGATGCCCAGTTGAAACAGGCTATTCCACAGGGTTTTGTTTTTAGTACCAGAGAGGACACTGACATTTGCCTTTCAATATTTAAATTCATCTATTTTGTCCATCAACAAACATCATGGTTGGTACCGAGTTCAAGTAGAAAAAAAAATAATCTATTCCTTTCCAGGTCACTCTCTTTTTTATACTAGTTTTTAAAACTTTTTCTTGTTTTTATTAATTCTTCCAGTTACATGTAACATTAGAAATCATTTTGACATAATTATAAAAAGCATGTAATATAATTTGCTGTAATTCAGTCACTTGTATTACTTTTTCCCTTCCCACTACTCTATTAATCTCTCTGCTATTCTTTTTTTTTTTTTTTTTTTTTTTGAGAGAGAGGAGGACAGTGAGAGAATCAGTTTTTATGGAGTTTTTTCGCATGGCTTTCATTGCTCTGACACTTAGTTGTGTACATGGGTGTTGGGTTGTTTTTTGTTCTGTTTTGTTTTTCCCCCCAGGGATAAGGAAAGAGAGAAACAGTTTTTATTTAGTTTTTCATGTGACCTTCGTTGTTCCCAGACTTCGTTGTGTACGTGGTGCTGGGGTTCAAACTTGCGTACACGCACATGCTCCAGCCCCCTGTTTCTGCTATTCTTATATTACTTATAGTTTTTTTGTTTGTTTTTAAGAAAGAGGGTCAGTGAGAGAGAAAGAATCAAATCTTTTATGTAGTTTTTGCCAGTCTGACACCCTATCATGCATGTGGTGCTGGGGTTCAAACCCACTCCCTCATGCAGATCAAGCAAGTGCCAGAACTGCCGAGCTCCAGCCCCTATTATAGTTTTATTTAAAATAGTGCCTTATGGATATGCATAATGGTGAGATTCACTGTGGTACACACATATATGTACGTAGGAAAGTTAGGTCAAGGTCATTCCACTATTCTTCCCTTTTCCCATTTTCCTTCTCCCTCAGTCCCCTCATCTACTCCACCTATTTTCTATTTTGATAGAATACTCTCTTTTATTCCCATTTTGGGCTAAATTTCACATATCAGAGAGAACATTTGACCTTTGAGTTTCTAGATCTTATTTCACTTAGCATGATGGCCTGCAGTTCTGTACATGTACATGTTGTTATTTCTTTCCTCTTTATAGTTGCATAATACTCCATTATGTACATATGCCACATTTTCCAAGCTATGATTCCATAACTTGGCTATTGTGAATTGTGCTGCTGTAGACATTGATGTGGTTACATCCCTATGCTATAGTGAGTTTAGATCTTTGGAATATATACCAAGGAGTAGGATAGCTGGGTCATATGATGGTTCCATTCCAGTTATATGGGGGTTCCATTCCTAACTTTTTGAGAAATGTCCATATTGCTTTCCAGAGTACTTGCACTAATTTGCAGTCCCACCAACAATGTATGAATGTACTCTTTTCTGCACGTTCTCACCAACACTTACTATTATTTATATTCTTGATCATTGCCATTCTAACTGAAGTGAGATAAAATCTCTTATGTAGTTTTGATTTTTATTTCCTTAATTGCTAGAGATGTTCAGTATTTTTTCATATACTTCTTGACCATTAGTATTTCTTTTGAAAAGTATCTGTTTATTTTTTTGCCCATTTATTAATTGGCTTATTTGGGGTTTTTTTTGTTAAATGTTTTGAGTTCTTTATATATTCTAGATTTTAATGCCTTATTTGAGGAGCAAAGTGGCAAAGATCTACTGTTCTGTAGATTCTCTCTTCATGCTCTTAATTATTTCCTTTGCTGTGCAGAAGCTTTTTAAATTGATACCATCCCACTTTGGTTTTATTTCTCAGTGAAAGATAAAGTTTTTTCCCCCTAGAACAAGATAATGATAGAGAGTAATCAGCGGAAAGGAGACCTAGACAGACTATACCATAATGCAGAAATATCAACATGATCAAGCTTTAAAAGTGACAGGTAGCTCAGAGTCTATGATAGAGCTCCTTTTCCCGGGAGGGAGGCATTTAGAGGTACTTAGGTAGGAAGCAAAATTAGTTGGAAAGGCTGTGAGATCATTCATTCGTTTGATATATTTTAATTTGAATGCATAGTATTGTGTTACATCCTGCAGTGGATACTGATAGAAAAGTCATAAAAAATATCCCAAGACCTTAAAGATTTTATACTCTAACAGGGGAAACAGATAAACTTAATGCAAAGTGCATCATTAGCAGTGGTGCCTGTAGTGTTATGGAGCATCATGGCAGCAGGCCTGGCCTTAAAGAGGTCATGCAAGTCCTTGAGAAAATTAGATTCAGGCTGTGGCCCAGCCATCCAGGTTCTTTTCTTCTTTAGACATCTAGCCTGTTTATGACACCCTGTTTTTCCTTTAATTAGTCCATAAAAGAAGACTTGTCACCTGACATATAGCCTTTTGGAAGGGCTGGTTCCTTGTTAGTAAAAGTCTTAAGAGGCATCTCAAACCTCAGTGCTGAAAATATCCCAAACTGAAAATAACCTGCTCTTTCCCACCTCAGCGAATAACACCAGCTTCATTCAGTTGGTCAGACAAAAACCTTGGAGCCTTATTTTCTTTTGACTTTTACTATGGAAATTTTCAGACATATACAAAAGGAAACAATAATATAATGAGCCTCTTTGTCCTCATCACCTACTAATAATTATTAACTCATGGGCAGTTTTCATTCATTTCTACTTCTACCTACTTCTCCAATATTATTTTGAAGCAATATGTCATATCTATAAATATTTCAGTGTATAAACGTAAGATACTGTATCTTTTTAAAAACAATTGTAATGCTGTCATCGCTTCTAAAATACTTAGAAGAAATACCACCAAATGGTGAGGGTCATTTAACACTCTTCTCATTTCCTCAAAGCTCATGCTTGTTTCTTCTTCTAGTCCTATTGATTTACTTTCAGTTGTCACTTTTCACCACCTCTGTAACTAGCTCCCTCCCCTACCGTTATTGCTCTCTGTATACTAGAAAATCAGAGTTAGGGCTTACTTCTGCTCTTGGCCCCCTAGAGTTCGTTTTCTTCACACCAGTTAGAGTAATAATTATTTTTAAAATGTCTAACACAGAATTTATTACTTGTTCAAAACTTGTGATGAGTTCACATTATCCCTGAATGGTTTGCCTGTTTTCCTCCTCCAGTCTTGTCTGCCACTCTCCCCATTGTGTCTCAGCCTCTCCTTGTGGTGGAGGAATTATCTCTACTTGACTTACCTGGTCTTTTGCAGTAGCACAGATAGACCAGTGGTGGTTTTTGTTTGTTTTGTTTTTGTTTTACCTCAGGGCTCATTTGAGGGATGATCCTGGTATACTTATCCTTACCATCTTTGTACAAGTTACTCCCTCCCTGTGTACAGTTTTCTGCTCCAGTGTTGCCTTCTCAGAGAGGCCCTCTCTGACCACGTGGCCACTACTCACTTTTCTTTCTTTTAAAAATTTATATTCCATTCTATATACATATCATCTGGCACCATTAAATGTATATAAGTGTGTATGTTTCCTCACGTTTATGAGGCCTAGTCTTCCTCTGTCATGTTTGCCACTCTAATCTTAATACTTCAGTGTTATGTTCAGTATGTAATAGACTCTCAGTGATTGTATGTTAAGAAAATAAAAGCTTCCTTAGGACACAAAACATGAAATGGTTCAACACATTTTAGTACATTAAAATAAAAATGTATAGAATTAAAGATCTAAAGACAAGGGGTCAACTGAGAAAATGAATATAACAAAGATTTGTTGTAATAACAAAAGATTTATATACAGAATTTATAAATAACTTTCACATGCTAGTAATAAAAAGAAAATCCATTAGGAAAAAGAAAAAATACAAATGGCCAACTCATAGTAAGAAAACATTTGAGTGGTCATTCACCCTGTCAGATGATACTTTGCTGGTCATCTGGAAAATACAACTTAAAACCACAATGTGATAAATTATAGAATCTTAAATTGGCAGACTATGAAAATCTGATAAAAGTGTTAGGAAAGTCAGGTATAACTCTTTTTAGTAGGTGTTTAATCACTTTGAATAGTTAGTTAATAATAGCTGGTGAACTAATTTGAAGACACACATTCCTTATCACCAAACTGTTCAGTTCCTAGGTATGTACCCTAGAGAAACTGAAATATGCTCACCAGTAGACTAGCAAGGCATCAGTATTTCAGAAAAATCTGGAAACAATCTAAATGTTAACATACAAACTGGGTAAATTAGATAATTGTGGCATATTTATATAGTGTACAATTGTGAAAATGAGTAACTTAGAGCTAAAGGTAATACTGTATGGGGTGAAAATAAAGCAAATTGTAGAAGCATACATACCTCTTTAAAGTTCATAAGAATTTATGTATAGATAGTTTAAAATAGAAATATACAACAGAAAAAATACATGAACATGATAAACCAGTTAGCAGTCTTCTTGATGGTAGGGAGGGGCATGAGATTAGCAAGTAGTACAAAGGAAGCTTCATCTCTTTCCCAGAAAATATGAGAAAATTGTTAGATTTGACACAGCTGTATATGATGTGAATGGGTATTTATGTCATTTTTTATACTTTATTGTATGCCATAATTTTGAAAAACAATTACCTCAGTAAAATAGTTCATTTTGTGTTTAGGAATATACTTTCTTATGATAAAGCTAGTAAGAATGTAAAGAAAGAATATATGTAGTTTCAGTAATTAAGGCATTTTAAAAATTGAGACCATGTTCATGGGCAATATTTTCCTAGGTAAAATTTTTTTAAGTTTGATAATGGAAGTATGAGGGAAATAGATGGATGCACACCTGTAACCCCAGCACTTGGAAGCTCTGAGGCAGGAGGATTGCAAATTTGAGACCAGTCTGGGCAATGTAGTGAAACTGTCTCAAAAAAAAACAAAGAAAAGAAAAAGTATAACAAAAGCAGAGTTAATTCCTCTGTTGAATGGAACATATTGAGTATGGATCAAGAGCAGATAATAATGATTATAATTAACAGGAGTGGTCCTTCAGGAACTTGTGAGGATTGAGGGATGGATAGGTCTCACAAGTGTAAGCAGAAGTCTAGAAAATCATATTCTTGGAACTTAAATTTATTCCCTGTGGCTTTCTTCCAAGGAGCTTTGTCTCCTACAGACAGAGAAACATTAATCCAGCTTTAAAAAATGCTTTGCACTGAGTGATCATCAATTGCTCCTTAGTGGCCATCCATAATCTAAAGGTCTTTAATTTTAGGTGGTTCCCCTCTCTCAGCGAAGTGGTGTTCTTGAATGGTGCACAGGAACTGTCCCTATTGGTGAATTTCTTGTTAATGATGAAAATGGGGCTCACAAAAGATATAGGCCAAATGATTTTGGTTCTATTCAATGCCAGAGGAAAATGATGGTAAGTAATATTCAAAAGTTATTGAAAATTATTTAGTAGCTAATTAAAGCTGATAACTATCAAATATTATGGAATACAAAAAGTTTTAATTTTATGAGATAATTGTTGAAGATTCTGAATTTTTTAAAAAAGTAATCTCACCAGAATGAAAAGTGAGTGTGAATAGAAAACCAAAGATTTTTAAATTACATGAAGTGTTAGCCCTTGTCAGATGAGAAATTTAAACATTATTCAGTTTCAATTTGGGATAAGGTAATTCTTAATAAAACAAACTGTCAATTAAAAACAAAAATTATGGTGTAATAATTTTCAATGAAACTGATATAATCTTCTAAGATATTTGCTATGTCACTAATCTTGTCTGATATTTATTCACTGTATTAGCAACATTTATGGAATGCCTCCTATCTGCTAGGTACTCTGCTGAATTTTCACAAATATTTTGATTATTCCCACTTTAAAATGAGAGGTTTAGAAAACTTAACTTTGCTCAAGGTCAGTGACCTAATAAGTAGTGCAGCAAGGATTTGAATCTTGTATCTGTCCAACTTCAAAATCCACTTACTTGTCATTTTATTTCTGTCTGTTATGTTTTCAAAAATATGTGGTAAATGCTGTCAGGCATTATTAAATGGAAATATGTGCAAAGCAGACAGGGTAAAGTGTAGGCATGGAAGAGGATGTGGTTGGTTCTACCTGAGAAAAGTAAAGAGAATTGGATCAGGACTGGAGCAGTGGCTCAGCAGAATCATGCTTGCCTGGCATGCATGAGGACTCAGGTTTGAACCCCAGCACCACATACACAACTAAGCATCAGAGCAATGAAAACCAGATGAAAAACTAAATAAAATTGATTCTTTTTTTTTTTAAGAGAATTAGATCAAAGAAAACTTCATAGAGGAGGTGTTTAAGCCAAACTTTGTATACAAGTGGGTTTTCCAGGGAGACGCATATAAGCAATGGGAAAGAGGTGTGAACAAGCAAAGACAGTATAGGAAGAAGACGAGGTAGATGAATTTGAGGTACTAGTTGGTCAAAAAAATGGGGGTTTCCTTATAAAATGCTAAAAATTCTGCACTTTATCCTGTGTGCAATATAAAACCTTTGAGAAGGGTAGTAATTTTGGATTTGCATTATAGAAAAATAACTCTTGACAGCTTTCTGGGTTGTGCTTTTGACAAAGTAGATTAGCGGTCTGAGATGGGGTCTGACCTAAGACTAACAGTAGGAATCGAGAATAATGGATAGAGAAAAATTAAGGAAACAGAACTGATAAGACTTGACTGGTAATGAGAAGTGAGGCTGAAAAGGAGTACCTCCCAATTTTATGGTTGGGGTGACCAAGTAGATAGGCTGCTTGTCAAGTTTAAGAAAAGAACAATGGATAAAGTTGTCCTAAGAAGTGTTTAGTTTGGATTTGAAGCTATCCAAGTAAAAAGAAGTGGGCATTTGAAGCAGCATATCAAGCTGGAGTTTGCACCAAAGATTTAGATTTATTCATCAGCACATAGATAAGAGTTGAGCCCATTGAAGTAGCTAAGGTTTGGTTTGGAAAAGTATTATATGGTGGGAAGATAATTAGAGGACAGAGATCTGAGACAGCATGTCAACTGCTTTGCCATCCACGAGTGAGTGATTCTTCCATACTTTCATTCTTTTTCTCCCTTCCTTATCACAACCCTTCTGCTGTGATGTCACCTGTAATTATCTGAAGTTACCCTTGGCATTTCTCTGTTTACTTCTATCTAGATTACAAGATCAAATTAAACAAGTGTTGCTGTTTATATACCTCCTTCCCATAAAACTAATACAAAAATCCTGATTATCACTTGTAACTAATTGCTTCCCTGGCCAGGTAGTTTTTTGTGGTATCTTTCATCATGTCTATTATATTTTTCATTTAGAAATGTGGTAGACATCATTTGACTTAGTCAAACACAGTATTGAGAAAATAATATTACATATGCTGAATTTAAAGGAAGTACAGAAGAAGTCATTTGAAGAGAAATATGAAACCTTTATGGATATTTGCGAAAATTTTCAACCTGTTTTCCGTTACTTCTGCATGGAAAAGTTCTTGGACCCAGCTGTTTGGTTTGAGAAACGACTGGCTTATACACGCAGTGTGGCCACTTCTTCTATTGGTAACCTTCTTTTACATCTTAGTAGATTTGGCACTCTTCTGCATTCTGAATTGAAGAGGGCAGAAGAGGGTGATGGTGGTAATGGTAGTTTTTAACCAGACTATCTTCATCAGTAGATTTTGTTCATCCTGATTCTTCTAACGATAGCTTTTCATAGCTTTTGTAGAAGATAATTCTCCTACTCTGAGGTAGGGAAATAACTGGTTTTTATTCTTCGTTTTATAGTGAACATGGCATATTTTCTCTGACCTCAATTTATTATTTAGAAATATTCTTTAGAAAATAAAACCTGTAATAACTTCATTTGACTTATTTTCTTTAGTTACTATTCTTTTGTGCAGAATCTCTATGGTACCTTGATACTGTCACCCTGTGACTGAGTCTGTTTAGTAGAATCCTGTTTTCACAATAGAAATTGTGATACATAGTCAATATATAACCTATATTTTGACTTTTTTAATTTATAAGAAATTAGAATAACTAGATAAAGCAATTAAGACAATCCTAGAGTGTGAGAACTAACATGAACATAAGAAATCACCTAATCTTTTTAACTTAAGATGACTCCTGCCGTTACTTATGTGTCATACCCAGAAAGGCAGGGCATACCTGTTTTGAAAAGTGCCCAGGTAAAAAATTTTGAAATTCTTGTCTACACTGAGAATCACTAATCTCATTCAAGTGATTTGGTCTGTAAACAAGAAAGGAAGCTTAGCCAAGGCCAGAGATGACCAGGCGCACCTAGGAATTCTAAATCCATATCCAGTATTTTTTCTGTAACACCACATGGTGTCTCTAATTAGGTTAAAAAGCCTTTTAGGGTTGTCTGTCTGAAAAACAAATGCAGTTTTTCCTGGATATATATCTGCTGAATTGAATTAATGATTCGTGTTCAATATGTTCATCTAGCAGAAGAAAGTTTCTCTGAAAAATGAATTTACCCATAGACTTTTCAATTTATAAGTAATACACAATAAAAATTTGAATGCTTATAAAGCATTGCTTTGGCTCAGATAAATGAGTCTCTAAACACTAATTTTTAAAGTACTAATATTTCAAAACTTGTGTCTTTTGATAAAGAAAAAACTTTCTAGCAAATTGTGTTTGTAAAAGTAGTTGGCTAGATTATACTTACAAACTCAAAATGCCCAAATAGATAAGGAATTTCCTTTTCAAAGCTGAAAAGCATAAAGTACTTAAACATTATATAGAGATACTAGTATTCGTTGAAATTGTGGCTAAATATATATTAGAAATAATGAATTCAGTGATTACACATTGATTCTTTTTTCCAGTTGGTTACATTCTTGGACTTGGTGATAGACATGTACAGAATATCTTGATAAATGAGCAGACAGCAGAACTTGTACATATTGATTTAGGTAAGTAATAAAAGATATGTATCTTGGGCTAAAGCAGTGACTCAGTGGTTATAGTGCTTGCCTGGCATGCACAAGGCTGTGGATACAAACCTCAGCACCACATACATGATGGAGTGTCGGAACAACGAAGGCTTTCATTTAATAAATATTAGTCATCAAGGAATACTGCTTACCTTCCAAGGTTCTACAGAAGGAGACAGATATATATATATATATATATATATATAGTGTGTGTGTGTACAAACCTTAAACACACTAACTCTGCCTGGGATGAGTGAAACTTACTGGAAGAGGAGATAGTTGAGCCAAATCTTCAAGAAAGAAGGGATGGGAACATGAAGAATGCTAGTATTGAAAAGGCTGAGTGAGAAAAAAATTGAGGAATAATCAACAAATGACAGAAACTAGGAAGTAGTGGTGTCTTTGAAGCCAAAGGAGGAAAAATAATTCATGAAGGAAGTAATATTCAATAGTAATTAAAAAATAAAGGCCTATAGATGAGAAATCTCAGTTAAATTTGAAGACAAATTATTTAATAAGAATAAGAGGAAAAAGGAGAACAGATTTGATTAGGAGGTAGAATTTAAGATTTCTTAGAGGGTGTAGTTTTAGGAGATTGCAAATTTTGGGGTATAATCCATATAAGTGGTATGCTACGATAAAATAAAATTGCATTCCATTAAAACAGAGAAGGTCAAGGATATCATGTGGCTCCACCAGAAAAAATTTCAGAGTTGAAAGGAAGAAGATTGAGTACTAGGCCCATGCCAATATTCAATGAATTTGAAAGAGACTTAGGGTTAGGATATAACAAATATGAAGTAGGAGGCGTCAGAAGGTAGGTATCTCAATAGAAGAGTGAGATTTTACATGAGAACGAAAGGGCAGTAAGCTGGAAGATAGATAATAGTGGTAGGAGCGTGCTAGCTATTCCAGGCCATGCTGAAACGTCTACAAATGAGAAGGATAAATTTGTAAAATCACTTTGTACTTTTTGGCATTATCTGTTAAAGCTAAATATATGTGTATCCTGTGACCCAGCAGTTCCATTCCAAAAGAAATGCATATGTATGTATAAGAATGTTCATGGCGGTACTATTCATAATAGCCCATAACCAGTAACAGCCCAAACATCTATCACAGATAGAATGGATGAATACATTGTAGTGTATTTATAAAATGGAATACAATATAACAATGAGGTTGAATGGACAATAGTTATATATAATATGAAGAACCAAATATAATACTGAGTAAAAGAATTCAGACATAGAAGAGTATGACCTATATAATTACATTTATATGAAAATTCAAAAATGACAATCTATACTGTTAAAAGTCAAGGTAGTAGCAATAGTTTGAAGAAGTGGTTGATGACTGGTAGGAGGGTATGAAAGGAGATTTTCAAGTACTGTTAAAGAGTTCTGTTAAGTTGGGTGCTAGTTACATGAATTTGTTCATTTTTTAAAATCTCAGCCACAACACTTGAATGTGTTGGATGATTTATGTTCTTTTGTATATCTCTTTGGTCATCTGTTGCTGCAGAACAAATCAGGCCCAAATTTAGTAGCTTAACCCACAATTTATTATAAATAATAACTCTCTCATGATCTGTAGATTGACTGAAATCAGCTCAGCAGTTCTCACTTAAAATCTCTCATGCAATTGCAGCCAGTGTTTAGAGCTAGAGTCATCTTAAGACTCAAATGTCAAATGGGAGAGAGTCCAGGATAGCTTCTTAATGTATATGTCTGATGGTTCAGTGCTTCTCCATGTGACCTCTGTCCAGCAATATCCTGGACTTAGCATCTTAGGGCTCCCAGAAGGAGAAAGTGCAAGTTAAGGACTAGGCCAGCAACTGGCACAGTGGCAGACCTTCTCACTATATCATTTATTCTGTCATCTGCTTGTCTAATTTTCCAACCCCCTCCCCCCCCAATCCATCCCTTGATATCACTTATAACTACCTGGGAAGCCTACATAAATCTGTTCAGCTGTAGTAAGGATTCCTTTGCCCCTTGGATCTCTTTCTTTTTCTTTCTTTTCTTGTGTGTATACGTGAGGTGGGGAGGGAAAATACAATACTGGGGATTGGAAATTTCAACAACAGAATGAGGGGACAGAAAAAAAGAGTAAATAAACATGAAGACAGAACAGTAGAAATTACCCAATCTGAACAACAAAGTGGGGAAAAAATCAGCACTGAGCCTTAGAGTTCTTAGACTCAACCCCAAAAGTGCAATACCTAAGAACTCTCAAAACTCAATAGTAAAAAAATTAAAATAAAAAATCCTGTTGTAAAATATGTAAAAGGCATGAACAGGCACTCCCATCAAAGAAGATGTTCAGCAAATAAACACACAAAAAGGTTGTTTGTATTATATATGTGTGGTAACTTTATCCATAATAACCAGATTGGAAATAATCTATGTGTCCTTCAGTGGACAAATTCTTAAACAAACCGTCTCACCCTATCATGGAATACTACTCAGCAATAATAAGAAATATCTTATTGATTTATACAGCAATTTGGATGAGTCTCCAGAGGATTATGCTGAGTGAAAAGTGATCATCCCAAAAGGTTGCATACTCTATGAATCCATTTATTTAATGCACTTGAAATGACAAAATTATAAAAGTAGAAAACAGATTAATGCTTGCTAGAGGAACAGGGGCAGGATGAGGAGTGGTAGGGTCATGGGAAGAAACTAAGTGTGGCTATAAAAGGGCAGTGTGAGGATGCTTCTGGTAGAAAAGTTAAGTGTCTTAACTACATCAGTGTCAGTATCCTGGTCATATTGTAGTATACTTTTGCAAGGTATTACCATAATGTGAAACTGGGTAAAAGATATATAGAAAGATCTTTCTGTATTATTTCTTATGACTGTATGAAACTATAATTATCTCAAAACTAAAAGTTTGATTAAAAAAATGTTTTTGGACATGGTGGTATACACTAGTCATCCCAGCTGTTTGGGAGGCTGACGCAGAAGGATCACAAGTTTGAGGCCAGCCTTGACAACTTAGCCTGACTCTAATCTCAAATAAAAATAAGGTCTCAAGGGCTGGACTGTGGCTCAGCAGTTACGGTACTTTCCTGGCGTGTGTGAGTAAACCCCAGCACCATGTACACAACAAAGTCTCAGAGCAACAAAAGCCATGTGAAAAACTAAATAAAATTGATCCCCTCTCGCTCGCTCACTGTCCCTCTCCTTAAAAAATAATAATAAAGTCTCAAAATGTATCTCAGAAGTAGAGAGCTAGCCTAAACATGTGTAAGGTCCTAGGTTAAATCACCAGTATCACAAGTTTAAAAATGTACATAAATGGCGTCTACAATTTTAAGTTCTATTAGTCATTACTTCATTTTTAAAAAATCACCCTTTAATCAGATTTTTATTTCAAGAAGTTATATTTTTTACTTTGGTACATATATACAATGGAATACTACTCGGCCATTAGAGAAGACGATATTATGGCTTTAGAAATCAAATGGAAGGAGATGGAAAGAATTATGCTAAATGAAGTATCCCAATCTCAGAGACTCAAGGGCCAAATGGTTTCTCTCATCTGTGGAAGCTAGACTACATCGGGAAGCAGTATGTTAGATGGCTAAGCTAATAATAACCTCAAATTGTATGATTCTTGATACCTGGAGTTGTAGGGTGGGGGATGGGGGGGCACTTAGGAAGGATATCTAGGAGACTGGAGGTTGGGAATATGGGGGAATCATCTCAGAAGGAGATCTCTGA
>PVKS010007133.1:0-74566 GCA_004027875.1 Aplodontia rufa | reverse complement strand
TTTTTTTTTTTTTTAATAAAAAGAGAGGGATAGTGAGTGAGAGAGAGAGAGAGAGAGAGAGAATCATTTTTATTTACTTTTTCATGTGGCCTTCATTGCTCTGACACTTGTGTACTTGGTGCTCAAGTTTGCACCCTAGTACTCATGCATGCCGGGCAAGCACCACAACCACTGAGCCACTGCTCCAGCCCATAAACCACTTCTTATGTTTCATATTTTATTACTTCAGTCCATTTTATTGTTCAGTCTTGGCCTATTTTTTTTTCCTTCTGCCTGGCTTCCCTCTCAAATAGGATTGCTGGAGAGAGAGAAAATATTCTCAGTTAAATGTTAATTTCAGATAAAAATAATTTTTATTTGATAATAATAATAAATACAAATATAATTGTATACTATGGAAATATGATTTTACACTAAAATTATTTGCTATTTATCTGAAATTATTAACTCGGTGTTCTCTGGGACTGTGGTAACCTTACATCCCAACCTCTGAATTTTTTACTTTCTGCCAGTGTGCAGTTCCACCCAGGGCAAAGCATTTCAAGGTTACTATCTTTTGTGTGGAGCCGTCAGGGTTGGTCTTCGCCTCTTCTCAGCAAGTGTCTATTTTAGGACAGGAGTATCTGTGCAGGTTTATTTTCTCTTTAGTTGTATGGAGGCCCATGTTCAGCATTTGGCTTCCTATACGGGAATAAACTGAGCACATCAGAGAATTTCCCCCCCGGCTGACTCACACGACCCTCCCATCTTTTCGGTTGCTTTTCCTCAGGTGTCTTGTTAAGAGGCTTCTGGATGCTGGGGACAGGCCCTCATTTTCATTTTTTTAAGTGCAAGGTCTTGGTATTAAAATGCAAGTGACTATAGAAAGAAAGCATGACATTGCAAAATTATCAAAACGTGTAAATGCTTTACAAATTTCCTCTGATGTTTTCTGAGTGATGTTTCCATGGTTACATGGCAAGGTGGTGGTGATGCTGGAATTGGAACTCAGGTGTGCCTGACTTGACCCTCAGGCCCTTCCCATTATATCACAGCAGACATTCACTAGTCGGGTGTTAGGGGAATCTGACCCGTTGGGAACTGCAGAAGCAAGAGTCACATGGGGTTCAGCTCTTGCTGGCTAAATTGTTTCTTTATGCCGTGAAACCGGTCATTGCCTCCTCACGCATTCATTTTCATAATATTGACTCTTTTGCACAAAATCCCTAGAGTTTATGAATGAATCAGCAATGAAAAGACAATGACATAATAATAGCTACTGTTTCCTGCATATCCTGGGAAGAAATTTGAACTTCATTTAACTAATCCTTGCAACAATTCCAGGTTGCTAGCCCTCTTTTATATGAGGAAATGGAGATTTAGAGATATTGAGTCTAGAAAAGCCTAGTTAGGTGCAGGGGGTTCACTGGAGGCTAATCTTTTAAAACATCAATCTCTGCTGTCCAGGGTAGTATCCTCATGCATCAGAAAAAGCTCTTCCTTCTCTAAGCATTTCCCACCTATTTTATAAGACCCGTAAAAGAAGAAAATGTGCGGGAGTGCTTGCATTGAGTGCTCCTTCAAGTTGACTTAAACCTTTAGATACCCACTTTTAAAAAGCAAGGCAACTATTTGAAGAAGCCAAAACTTCCAATCTTTTCCTATGCACCGGCTAAGCTCCCCCTTCTCGAGTCCTTTGCATTGCCTTTTGTATTGTAAAGAGGAAATCTGCTTCTTCATTTCTTCTTGGGTCTTGAGAGGATCATTTTCCATATCAAACAGCCTTGTTTTGACAACCAGGGGGGAGGAGGAGAGCCCTGCAGAGTGGGCTGCAGGATAACCCAGGAAGATCAAGGAAAGCCCTTCTCTAAACAGCATCTAATCATCTGTAGTCCCTGCTCTGGCTGGGCTTCTCAGACAGCATGCACATCAGAGGGGCGACACCTGGCTCTAATGAACTTCCCCCTCTTCAGAGGTGTGTCCCTAGGTTTTTATCATACTACCGGTGATCTAACACAGCCGGTCAAAGGTTTGTGTGTGTGTTTCATTGAATAGGTTGTGCACTTATCAACTATAATTGATATTTCATAACCTTTCCCCTGAGTGTTATAATTAAAACTCTTTGCATTCTTGAATATTATTATTATTATTATTATTATTATTATTATTATTATTTTGCACTAGGGATTGAACCCAGAGGCATTTAACCACTGTGCCATATCACTAGTCCTCTTTCGCTTTTATTTTTGAGGCAGGGTGTTTCTAAGATGCTCAGGGCCTTGCTAAGTTACTGAGGCTGGCTTTGAACTCCTGCCTCAGCCTCCTAGGGAGCTAAGATTACAGGTGTGGGCTACCACACCTGGCTGCCTTCTTGAATTTTAATACATGGTTCTTTAAAAATAGGATACTCTGGTTTTGAAATCATGCAATTTTTTCCCTTTGTACATTTGCATGGGACTATGAAAAGGACCTGGGGCTAGGGGTTTCTCCTGGTGCTTTTACTCACACTGCCTTCTTTTCCAGAAAGACTGGTTTAGTATTATTTTGGCAGCTGGTTTTAGCATGTTTCAGATTTTCCTTCAAAGGATCTCTGGGGCAGACATTACTATGTATTTCATAGGCCAGGACAGATTTTTTGCCTAACATTTTAGTGGTTCTGTCCCGCTACAGTAGTTGTATCGTTATGCAGCAAGAAAATCTTCACAGATTTATTTAGTAAAAAATCCTGTTCAAAGGTCTGGGTACTGATTAACACTGCTTGGCTGATGGAACAATGGGCGTAGCTCAGGCTTGATAAACCAAATAAGACCTTTGTCTTGTTTTGCTTGTTGCTCAAAATTGCCTCTGTCATAAAATCATTCAGCCTCCAAGGAGAGGCCAGGACTCTCCTTGTAAAGACCTGGGTTTTGTTTCCTGATCCTGATGGATGGCTGAATATGAGTGGGGGAGCTGATGGGCAAGACCTTTAGCACATGTACGTGTTTGTGAGTGTGGATGAGTCTGTACACACTACTTGTGCACATGCTCACAAGTATGCCACTTCCCCTTGGGTTCCAGGATGTGGGGGGTGGGACGGTGAAGCAGCTCTGTTACTGCATGGCAGGGAAGGCTTGCACTGGGTAGAATGCCCAGTTCTTGCCCTGGGCCATCCACGTCCCCCTCCCCACCTGCACTGGTCTGGGCCACTTTGCCCAGGTAAATCCAACTGGAACTAAGGAAGCTCCAGTATAGTCCCTAAAGGGGACTACTCTGCTGTCTGCGTGGGTGACTGGAATATACTTAATCTATGTGACTGAACTAGCAAAACACCAGCTCTGTCCTGGGAAAACTGTTGGGGATCCTTCCAAATAGGAGTCAGCAGTGCCACTTTTTTCCCCTATAAGTACTCAAACTTCTTAAAACCTTAAAACAAACAACAACAACAAAACAAAAACAGAAGCCAGGCACGCTAGCCTATAATCCCAGAGACACTAAGGCAGGATCACAAGTTTGAGGCCAGCCTGAGCAACGTAGTATAATCTTGTCTCAAAATAAAATCTAAAAAGGACTGGGGCTGTGACTCGGTGATAAAGCACCCCTGGGTTCAATCCTTAGTACCCTCACCCCACAAAAAAGTAATTATCCTCCACTGGGAGAACTTGCAAAGATATCCCCAAAGTACATTCTGTGCCTTTGGGCCACCCCTTAGATAGGGGTGCTATCTTGGTCCCCAACACTGTTTTCAAGACAAGAGAATGAAGCATTAGGAAGACATACACCAGTGATTTGAGGTTATCGTGTCTAAATTTTATACTGGGTTATTGTATATTTGGAGAAACTGGGAATGTTTAGCTTGGGGAAAGAGACTCAGAAGGGATCAGGCTTACAGACTTAAAATATTCAAAGGGCTGGACATAGAGGAGAGCAAATAGACTTATTTAAACTATTCCTGGAGGGTAGAAGTTTCCAGAAGTAGTATTTAGTTCAACATAAGAATTGTCTAAAACTCATTCAACAAAGAATGGAAAACTTCCTTGGAGGTGTGGAGAAAGGGCACAGTCTCAGGACTGTCCAGGCAGAGGAGAGCAGGGATGTTGCAATATGAATTCCAGAAGCAGGCACAAGGTTCGACTGATGACCTCCAGGGTTCCTTCCAGCTCTAAGATTATAAGATTCTATATCCGTAATTTTCCATTTCCCTATTAAGAAGAAATTTTCCACGTTAAACGGTTTTAGTATCTGATTAAGTTTGTGGGATGGTTTTTGCTGTTTGCTTTAGCATGGGGCTTACTCCTTTGCCTGAATGGCTTAACACGACATAAACACATCAGAGATATTTATTGGGCAGAGGCTAAGGGAGTTTATAGCAAGGCGGGAAGGTTCTGTTCCCTGGGGTCTGGCATGGAGGGGCTGGGAACTCCATATTTTGCCTCACATCCAGCTCTGCAATTCCTCTACCAGCAAAGACCCTGGCATTTGGATTTGTCCTGGTCCTGGAGAGTGGGTGTAGCATAAGCTCTCTGGAGCCGACTGCGCTTCCATGAATCACCTCGTCCTGCAGACCCCACAGTGACGTGTGCTCCTCACAGAGCCCTGCCTAGCTGATCATGTACCTCTCCCACCGCCTCTCCCTGAGGACAGAGGAAACTTGCTTTGAAAAGAACTGAGTCTCTTTCAAGTATTCCTTCCATTAAGCTATTATAAAGAATAAACAATTCTATTTTCAAAAGGGGAGAAACTTAAACACCCATTAAATACCAGATTATAGCGTCATCTGACTTTAACTTCTACATGGAAAGTTCTTTTGTTTAAACATAGTTAACTTTTTGACTTGAAGGTTGACTGATCTTTGTGTTGCTTTGTTATTCTGTAGTTACTTGAAGGATACTCTTTCTCCCTCTCTTGAGTTAAAGAAATGTTGTAAGGAGAGTTCTAGGAGTTGGAAGTAAAATATTGACAATTAGAAAATGAATAAAAAAATTCAGACTAAATGATTTCAATGAGTAACCTGTTATCAAGGATGTGGGGCGGAAAGACTGGGGAGCTCCAGTCGTTAGGTCTCCGAGGAAACCATGGTGGGCGGGGAAGGTGAGTATTGCCTATTACATCTCTTCAGCTAAATTTCAGACTAAAGGCAATGAACAAAGATGCTCAACATGATTAGTCACCAGGAATAGCAAAACCACCTTGAGGGATGGGGTGTCCTCAGTGGTAGAGCACTTACCTAGCAAGCACGAGGCCCTGGAATAATCCCTAGCACTGCAAAAACAAAACAAAACCAACCTGAGATACCATCACATGTCCAAAAAATCTTAACTTAAAAAGTTGAAGTTTAAAAAGACTGACATATTCAAGTAGCAGAGAGAGTGTAGAGTAACTTGGCATGCTCATACACACCTAGTGGGAGTGTAAATTAAAACAACCACGTTGGAAAACCATTTAGCAACATTTACTAAAGCTACAGTTACCTCATGATGCAGTAGCCCCACTACTAGGTACATACCTAAGGAACTGAGTTCATACATCTTCCAAAAGAAGTGTATAAGGATGTTTTTGCAGCTTTATACATAATAACCCCAAATCGAAGCCAACACAAATGTATTCCAATAAAGAAATGAATAAACAAATTAGTATACTCATACAATGGAATACTACACAGGAATAAAGAACAACAAACCAGAACAGCCAATGTCACATTTTTTTGAATGAAAGAAGCCATACGTAAAAGAGTATACATTCACTGGGTGGGTGGCACACACTTGTAATCTCAGCAACACAGGAGGCTGAGGCAGGAGGATCACAAGTTCAAAGCTAGCCTCAGCCATCTAGCAAGGCCATAATCAACTTAGTGAGACCCTGTCTTAAAATGTAAAAAAAAAAAAAAAAGGGGTTGGGAATGTGGCTCAGTGGTTAAGCACTCCTGGGTTCAATGATCTCCCTGGTACTGAAAAAGAGTATGTACTCTATAATTTCATTTATATGATTAGGAAAATTAATTTATCATGATGCTGAGTAGTTATTACCTTGAATAGAAAGGTAGTGACTGGGAATGAGACAAGAGAAATGGTCTGTGCTTCAATTGATATCGTGACTTCATGGGTATATACATTAGCAAAAATCCATCAAGTTGTTAACATTAAGTTTTGGATACTTCGAAACTGCAAGGAGATACTACTTCATACCCAGCAGGGTGTCTAAAAGAAAGAAGACAGACAATAACAAGTGTTGGCAAGGATGAAGAGCAACTGGATCCTTCATATTTGGTTGGTGGGTTATAATTTTTTTTTTTTAAAACAGTTTGGAGGGCTGCAGCAGTGGCTCAGTGTTTAAGGATGCGGGTTTGAACCCCAGCACCATGTATACAACAAAGTGTCAGAGCAACTAAATCCACATGAAAACCTAAATAAAATTGATTCTTTCTCTCTCTCTCTCACTGTCCCTATCTCTCTTTAAAAAAAAAAAAAAAGAAAAATCAGTTTGGAAGTTCTTTATAAAGTTAAACATAGGGCTAGAGCGGTGGCTCAGCAGTTGCAATGCTTGCCTGGCATGCGTGAGGATCGAAGTTCAAACCCCAGCACCACATACACAACGAAGTCTCGGAGCGTTGAAAGCCGTATGAAAAAACTAAATAAAATTGATTCTCTCTCTCTCTCTCTCTCTCTCTGTCTGTCTCTCCTAAAAAAAATAAAATAAAGTTAAACATAGATTTTCCATATGGCCAGCAATTCTATTCCTAGGTATGTACCTAAGATATTTGAAAACATATATCCACACAGAAATTGATTCATGAATGTTTGTAGACTCTTTATTCGTAGTTGGCCCAAGGTGGGAATAACCCAAATGTCCATCAACTGACAAATGGAAAAACAAAATGTAGTGTGTCCACAGAGTGGACTGTTGAACAATAAAGGAAAATTAAGGGCTGATACATGCTCAATACGGATGAACCTTGACAACATGCTAAGGGAAAGAGGTTGTGCACAAAAGGCAGCACATTGAATGACTCCATTTGTACGGGATGTCCAGGACAGGAAGTAGGTTGATGGTTGCCAGGGTCTGGTGGAAGAAGAAGTGGGGAGTGGCTGCTCATGGGCATAGGGTTTCTTTGTGGGGGGACGAAAATATCCTTAACAGTGGTGATGATTGCATGACTCTGTGAATATAGTAAAAGCCATTGAATTATACATTTTAAAAGTATGAATTTTATGATATGTGATTATCTCAATAGAGCTGTTAAGCATAAAAGATTAGTATACCTTGCTGTATGCATTTACACCTCATTAAAAAAGAGTGGACAGTAAAGTTGAATTCCTCTACTGAAAACATGAAACAAAACAGGGTAGGATGTGGGTCAGGAAGAGAAAGAAGAGAACTGATACTGACTTGTGCCAGGTGCTTTATGAACATTGTTTCCTTTATTTATCAAGGGCTCCTCATTACATGTGTATTTCCAATGTAAAGGCAAGGGAATGGCCTTCTCCACTTATTCAAAGCCAAAACTTGGGGTCCAAAGCTGTTTCTGGTCCATTATCTTCTCTGCCCCTCAGATGCTCTCCCACCAGGGGTGGGGTTGGCCTTGAGATGACCTTGACTGGCATACTCATTCGGTAGAAGAGGAGCCTGGGACCCACATATGTTATGTGACTTATATAAGGTTCCACAGTCAGCATGTGGCAGAACTGGATTAAACCCTGATGCCCCAGTATAGAATGCTCTTGCTGATAACTGATAAGGTGCCCTATTAAACAGATCTGCTTAGTCAGAGAGCAACCTGGAAGGCTCTGTGCGTAAGGGGCACAGAAGCCTGTGCCCCTGGAATTCTTCCCCAGAGTGATGCTTGCATGGGGTGCTGGCTTTAGCCTTTTGTGTGGCAGCCTGGTTGTCTATCACCAGTGCCTAGATAAGTTAACTGTGGTGGGCACACACTCATAGTCTCAGAAGCAGGAATTTATATGCATACACTGTAATATGTGTTAGAACCGGAAAAACAAGAGGCAAGAAACTAAATTCTATTTACAGCACACGTTTATAAATTGAAACTACAACCCCCCCATGAAATAATGCCATCTATCTTACTAGGATATACACATATTAAAGGACATCTAAAGACACATTCGTGTAGTAACTATTGTGGTGAGGGGAACACAGTCAGCATGGTGATGCCACAAATCCATTCTTTACTCCTGAGGTCCATAAGTAGTAAATTAATAATAATAAAAAAAAAGGTAGTATCAACCTGGGTATGTTGGCACACCCCTGTAATTCCAGTGACTTGGGAGGCTGAGGCAGGAGGAATTGTTAAGTTCAAGGCCAGCCTCAGCAACTTAGTAAGGCCCTGTTTCAAAATTAAAGATTAAAAAGGGCTGGGGATGTGACTCAGTAGTTAAGTGCCCCATACCAAAACAAAAAACAAACAAACAAAAACAGCATCAGATATTTTATGGAGACAGATAGTTTTCTCCTTTCTTCAACTGACAGATGTGTCTAAATCCAAATCTCCATGGGAGCCTTTCGAGGTAAGGATGAGAACTCTAAAGAGGGCTGGTTTCTAGCTGAGTGTTATCTGTAGATCTCCTTCTGACCATAGCTGGCTTTCCAAGGACAGCTCACGGCAGGCTGCTCGCTCTTCCTACTCTGTCCTTGACATTCACTACACACAGGCCTTCCTTAAGGCATATGACATGCCAACTTCTTTGGAAAATGGGTTCCAAACAGGGAATGGGAGAATGACTTGGCCAAGGCAGGTGCTGCAGGCCGGAGTTTTATTTTTTGAATCCTAACTCCTTGTACTTCAGAATGTGACTGTATTCCAAGATAAGGCCTTTAAAGAGCTGATTAAGTTAAAATGAGGCTATTAGGGTAGGCTCTGATCCAATCTGATTAGTGTCCATACAGTGTCTGTTTTAGTTAGGGTTTGTATCACTGTGACCAAAATACCCAAACAGCACAACTTACAGGAGAAAAAATGTATTTTGTCTCACAATATCAGAGTTCTTAGTCCATAGACAGCTGACCTCATTGCTCTGAGTCCAAGGTGAGGCAGAACATCATGGCGGAAGCATGGGACAGAAGGAAGCTGCCCCCCCCCCCCATGGCAGTAGGCAGGGGGGGTGGGGCAAGGAAGGTGTACCCTGCAGAACAGCCCCCAGTGACCCACCTCCTCCAACCATACCACCTGCTACCATTACCACCCAGTCAGGCCATTCAAACCAGGAGGGAGGGACTGATTAGCTTACAACTTGAACAATCGAATCAGTTCACCTCTGAATATTCCTGCATTAACAGGAGATTTTGTGTGACACCTCATATTCAAACCATAACAGTGTCCAAGGAAACTTGGACACAAAGGGGTGTGGGCACACAGAGAAAAGGCCATGCAAGGACACAGCCAAGGACAGAGGCCTCAGAAGAAGCCAGACTCACCAACATCTTGGTTGTTGAACTGTGAGACAAGAAGATTCACTTTCTTTAGCCACTCAGTCTTTGGGATTTGGTGATGGCAGCCTTAGCAAATTTGTCTGGGATTTAGGCACAAGTCTTTAGTCCTGGTTTCCCTGATCAGAGAAGTTATCCTGTAGGATTTTTCTCTGTGAATAAAATTCCCCCTCTCTTGGGGGATGGAAGAGTTGAGTAAGGTGGGTCTCTGGAAAGAACAAGCAGAATTCTATGTGCTAACTCAATCCTATCACCCTATTCCAGGCACCCTGCAGTAATCAGGCCCCAGGTGAGGGGAGTCCCCACTCTGTGGGATATGCATTCAGCTGGAAGTGCCTCTCAACTGTCAAAAATTCCTTTACCGGTGCCAAAGGCCTGAGTAAATATGTACTGCTCCTCATAGGCTTTCCTAATGACTGCTGCTCAAACAAGGCCCATTGTAGGAGCTGGAAAGCACAAGTTACTTCTGATATCAGACCAAAGATTATTGCTCCTGTATCAAAAGACTAATGAAGGTCAACCAAGCTTAGGAATGGAGGGGTTGAATGTGGGTCAGTCCACGGGGTTGGAAACGTCATGCTGAAACTGTTCATACGAGGAAAATGTCCCCAACAAGGAATGGAGAAAAAAGGCTGCTCCTATACCCCTGAGTTTTGGCAGTGTAGAGCTAAAGAACAGCGTTCTTTATGTTACCCACATTACCCACAATGTTGCTTGCATTCTAGAAACTGAGTTGCAATGGTGAAGGAGAGTCGACATTGCGTCCCTGTGTTCGTATTAACGGGCAGAGCTCGTGGTGGGGATTTGGTGTGTGTGTTTGCAATGGGTTTTGGGTAATGGAGATAAAAGCAGGCAGAAGGGGCACTCCCCGTTTCTCAGGCTTCCCTGAAAACGCTGCTGAATTTGCTCTTTTTCAACCAGCCCTTGCTGGTAGGCAACTTTCCCCTACTACTCCTCTGTTGGTGCCGTGGCAAAACCGGTTGAAGATGGCGTCTCTGCTTATCTTGTTTAAGGGGTCTCTCTACTTTTAATTTTCAAGGGACTGTAGCTGGCACCCATTAAACAGGCCTGGGTTCAAATTCATAAAGCCTAAGACCTTGGCAGCTTAATGCTTATACCTCAGTTAGTCCAACCATAAAAAAGGAAGAAAATCAGATTCCATAGGGCTGTTGAGAGGAGTAAATTTAATGAAGAATATAAAATGCTCTTTGCACATGGTGGGCATTTGAAAGTATTAGTTTCCAGCCAAATATTAGCTGGGCATGTGTGCCATTCATTCAATCTACAAATATTTATCACCTGGCAACTAAGTGCAAATGGTGCCCCCTGCAATTGTGCAAGATGGTGGCCCCGATGTCCCTGTCCTAATGAAATGACAGTCTTTTATGGATAAAAAGCAAAGTGAAATCAGGTGTAAGGGAGGTGGTGCCATCATAGTTTCTTAGCCTTGTTCTCTGATGTCTGCTTAGCTGGCCATGAGGCTGGATGTGAACAAGATGCTCAGGGGGAGGATGTTCTTAACTGAACCTTGAGAACAAGACAATAGTGACTCAACAGGTTAATTTCCACCAGCAGCAAATGAAGGGAATCAAGCAGCTGTCACAACAATCATCATCATCTTCTATTTATGTGGGACTCTTCACTTGCAAGCTCAGTACTTTGTGGACATTACTCAGTAAATTCTCACAGCTTGCTTCTGGGGCAGGGAGGAGGCAAAGATGATTAGAAATGTGGAAACAGGCTTGGCAGAAAGACAACTGCCCTGTCTGAAATCACACAGCCAGCAGAAGCACTGGATTCAGAACTGGGTTACCCAGCCTGGAGCCATTGGCTTACACCGTGACCACAGGGCAACAAGGTCAGGATGCTGTGTGACCGTGGGAGAGCCGTACAGCTTGCTCTGATGCTTCCCAAATACGAGCTTAATTCTGAACCCTATTTTGCCTAGGTGGTCCTGAGCATTACATGTAGGGATAGTTCAGTGTTGGCTCCTTCCCTGTCTTTTATGCTGTCCTTAGGATGTTAGTGTGATACAGCCTTAGAGTTACTCTAATCCTCCTTTATCTGTCATTTGCCTTGCCAAAGTTTCAGTTATCTGGTCCAAAAATATTACATAAAAAGTCCAGAAGTAAACCCGAAGTTTAAAATTGTGCACCACAATGCTTAAAGTGATGAAAGCTCTCACCGTCCTGACCTTAAATGGATCAGATGATCCTCTTGATGTACGGTGAGAAGGTTGACAGTCACCTAATGCTACATCACAATGCCATGGTCACTCACTTGCCTTCATCTCATTGCATAGGCACTGTCTTAGCACACATCCTTACGCGAGCAAGGCAGACCAACTTCACATAACTTTTGTTACGGTGCTTTGTTATCATTGTTCTATTTTACTATCTGTTATTGTTGTCAGTCTTGTACCGTGCCTAATTTACAAATTAAAACTTACCACAGGTGTGTATGTGCAGGAAAAAACAGTATATATAGGGTTTCAGGTATCCACGGGGGGTTTTGGAATGTGTCCCCCATGGATGTGGTGGGACAACTGTAACTCAGCCCCTACCCCGCCCACCTTATGTTACACATGAGGAAACAGCCCAGAGAGATGAAATGACTCACTTAAGGTCACACAGATAGTAAGTGGCTGGGTCTATTACTCAGTTCTCTCAGCCACTAGCCCAGCACTCTTTCTCCCCTAGCAGGAAGGTTCCTGGTAATGGCTTTGCTTTCCCGGATCTGTTATCCATAACTCTGTTCTTATCTGCAGCAACTCCTGATAGAAACTGGGAGAACAAAGCCTCCAATTCAGCGTCCCTCTGAGGTGGCCAGCTTTCTTGACCACCTCTTTGGAATATTTCTTGGGACAGGGTCTACCTTTAGGGCCATCTTGAGTACTAGGCACAGGATGGTGTCTGGAGTAGGCAGTGGGTCCTTGGGATGGATGGATGGGTGGGTGGGTGGATGGATGGACTGGGAGCGACCAGCTGCTCCCTCTTTGCTTGTCTGCAATCTCAGCGTTCCAAACTGCCTCTCTGGCTTGGGTGTTGAAAGCACTCAGCACGTGGGGGATAGTTTCTGATGACAGTGACTTCTCTACCATAGATAACATCTGTGTTAGTAAACTCTTTTACCTACCAAGCTTGCTACTTACTTAAACCACATTGTCACACTGTTTCAGAGACCTCCACTGGTTCAGTCAACGATGGTGTCTTAGGCAAACCACAGCCTGTGTCCTCTGTGCATTGACTATCCTACCTCCATGGCTCTCCCTTTCCAGCCACAGGGGCCAGGGAGACAAACCTGGCTCTGCTTCTCCCTGTATGATTCCATTCCTGAAGCCTTCTGGTGTGAAGGTGTGTAGATACCTTAGGTGATAATTATTTAGTTTTATTTTATGTCATTTGTATTTTTCAATGTTGTCGCTTTCCTTGGGTCCTCGGAGTGGGGGGGCTGAAACTTGGTAAGTCTCACTGGCTTATTTCCCTGGTGCTATCACATCAGCTCAGATCTGCTGCTGCTGCTGCTGCGGTGAGGGTGCTGTGAGGATGTCCCCAATGGACCCCCTCCCCCCACCATTTCTTTGAGAGTTCAGCTGACTTGATCCTCCCCGCGGCTCACAGAATGTCAGGAAGGGAGACAGGAAGGACCCAGTGAGAAACTGCTGATACTGAGTTCCTGATGGCCAGAGGGTGATACCAGGTGTCTCTTGCTGCAGCTCTGGGATCGTGCAATCACCTGTGGAGATTGTCCCATGGAGACAGGCAGAACTGAACAGTGGTGTGCACATGCTGGTGTGGGGACCTGCATGCCCTGCTCCGTGGGAAGACACCGCAATCGGTGCCTGCTGCTGCTTTGCGCTCTGCCTACCCTGGTGGGGCTACCTAGCACCTCTCTTCCCTGATGCTCCAAGCATTCACGTTTATCTCACTCATCTGCACACTCTGAGATGTGGGGAAGAGACAGGTATTATTATCACCATTTGCCAGGTAGAGAAACTGGGGCTCAGAGCAGGTGCGGTATGTGGGTGGAGCTGAGGCTAAGAACACAGGTTCCCTTGCAGGGGAGGGAAGGAGATGCATATGTGGTCTTGGGAGAGCCTGGGCTTTGCACTGTGATGGTAACGCTTTGGGGTCTTTTACGAGTTGGGTTGTGTTTGAGTATATGGCTGATATATACATTCCTTATTTACTTTCTGTAAATCTTAAATATCGCTCAGTTAAAGTATTCCAGTAATACAAAAAGCATAAGATTATTGTTCAAAATGAAGGCAATTTAATTTTGATTTTGGAGACCGTGAGTATCAAGGATGAAAAGATTGCTAAGGCAACAGAAAGGGTGGTGTACGATGAGAGTGGGAGGGGAGCCATCTGGCAGGGAGATGATCATGGAATTCAATAGACTGTTATGCAATTATTTAATGAAGGCCTACTATGTGCTAAGTGCTAGTTTAGGCCCTGGGAAGTAGAAACTTGGTTTATGTTCTCATGGGATTGTCATTCTTCATTCTTTTTTTTTTTTTTTTTTGGTCCCAGGCATTGAACCCAATGGTGCTTAATCACAGAGCCACATCCCCAGCCCTTTTTATCTTTTTGTTTTTTGTTTTGAGACAGGGCTTCCCTAAGTTGCTGGTGGTCTTGCTAAGTTGCTGAAGCTGACCTTGAATTTCGGATCCTTCTGCCTCAGTCTCCCACGTTGCAGAGATTATAGCCATACACCACCATACCTGTCTCATGGCGCTCTCATTCTTGTGAGAAACAGGCAAAGATAGGTCAGTAGTCAGCAAATACCATTGTACAAGCAGAGCTGAAGGCGCTAAGAAGGGGTTTAAATAGAACCATTCCAGGGGGAGAAGGATCCTTAGAGGAGTGAGACCCCAGTGAATCCAAAAGGTTCCTTGGGGCCATGTCCCACCATTCAAATGTGGGGAGCATCATAGCTCACTCAGGAGGAATGGGATGAGGGTGAGACAGAGCTAACGAGATAGGCCACAAACCCTACTGGGGTGCTGGTTCCTCCCTGGGTGTGCCAGGGCCTGTGCATTATACTCTAATGAGGGGTTGGGCCAATAGTGATGTTTCTTCTTCTTCTTCTTCTTTTTTTAATGAGGTGCTGCTTTGCATAGATAAATAGTATGATTGTGGTGTGGGAACCAAATGGCAGGTCATTATGCAAACAGCAGCAGCAGAGGTGAGATTATGGATTATGAAACCAGTTCTGCTTCAGGCCTGCTGCCTGAGCGTGGGAACCAGGAGGTGTCTGTCTGGGTCCCAACCTGGGCCAACAAGATTGAGGCCACTCTTCTGACAACTGGGTGGGGACAGGAAGCTCTCCTCTCTACTTTTGACCTGAGCTTCAGAATCCTAGGCAGGGAAATTGGAAGGGGGAAGGCAACAGGCTCCCCCACCACTCTCCCCACCTGTATGTAGTCTGCTGTTGGTGGGACCAAAGCTCTGCCCTTAGTGTAGATGGAACTGATTCCTGACTGTTGTGAAATGAGAGTTGGGCTTTAGGTGCTAAAGCAGATGGCCTGGACAGTCCTGAGTGAGGCTCAGGAGATCCTGTGGCTGGGAGATGGCAGGACATAGGGAAAAGAAAAACACATTTGGCTCTGGGTTTACAGACTCCTAGAGGGGTAGCTGGATCTCAGAAGAGGTGAGGACTTGAAGAAAGATGCTGCTTGGACAACCAGGGAGGAAACTCAGGCAGGCTGGAATGAGATGGAGGAGACCGCCAAGGAAGAGGAACAGGGTTCCAATTTCAAATTCCCAGACAGAGGAGGCTCTCACAGGGCCCACTAAAGTGGGGCTTGTAGCCACTGGAACGTCAACAGCCAATATTCCACATAGTTTGTGCCCATTCTTTCTTTTCTTTTTTTTGCAGTGCTGGGAATAGAACCCAGGGCCTTGCACATGCTAGGCAGGAACTCTAGCAGCCCTTAGTTTGTACTTTGACACACCTACATGCCTGCTTTTTGTCAAGTTCAGAAAACCTGTTAAGAGTGAGTTTTGCTGAGTTTCCAAGAGGTCAGATCCAGGAGATAAATAAAAACCAAAATCAGCACTGGTTGAGGAGGTAGGCTGGAGATACAGGTGTCTGAATCCCAGGTGGCAGCTGCGGCCAAGGCGGTGGAGAGAGCACATTAGGAAGAGGCAGCCCGAGGGGCAGTCTCCGTGCGCCTAAGCTACGTGGTCCATTCATTTAGTCAGTTGACAACTGTTGAGCACCTCCTATGGTGCCAATAAGACAAAGATCCCGTCTTCATGGAATCAAAAATCAGAATAACAACCTTACCATAGCCATCAGGAAAGCAACCAGCCTGCTCCGCACAGTTTTCCCTGGTCACAACATCAGCTCTACGGAGGAAGTGAGACTCAGCTAATGGTCTTCATTACACGCAGACCTCCACCTTCCACCTTCTGCTGGTGTAGCCGCTGGGGATATAGCAGGATGGGAACTGGAGGAGCTGACTGCACTCATCATTCAAGGTCTTGAGACCCAGTGGGCTGCCTCTGGATAATACTCAGATATGTTGGGTGGTGTGGCTAGGAGTGTTTATGATGCAATTCAATTATGCTGGGCTGTGAATGAGCTAAGTGCTGTATCTTTATTATGCATCAAATACTGGAACACATTAAGTACCTACATTATCTCAGCCCTTCCCCATGTGTGCTACATTAAAATGATAATTCTGTAAGCTCATAACCCACACTTATCCAACTTCTTCAATAGCCTGACCTTAAATTGAACTGTAAAATCAACTGTGACCCTTATCCTAGAGCTCAGAGACAGCCTTGATGGAGGATAACAATATGTGTGCTCCATGTCATCCCTGAAATGGCCTTTGGTCCTTATTCTAATATGTTCTCACTGTAAGGAGCAACTGTAGATACACACCACACCACTAATTCCAGCCCTGGGAAAGGAGATTGAAGGAAATGATTGAAAAGAAGAAAAAACCTGCATGCTTGAAGATGTCCGCTGCTATTCAAAACTGGGAACTTGGCCCAGAGAAGAGATAAAATATTAGAGGACTAGTTGAACAAAAAGTAGTAAATCTGTACATAATTGTATCAGTCTGGTTTTTAATTACTGTAATGAAATACCTGAGGGTGGTTAATTTGATCAAGAAAAGGGATTGATTTCATGGTGCCAGCATTAGCCTGGCTCTGGTGAGGACCTTATGGAGGATGGCAAGAGGATGTTGGAAACTCTTGGGGGAGGAAGAGATCACATCACTAGATAGGAATCAGTGCGAGACCAGGGTCCCACGAAGTCCCTTTGGAGGGCTTGCCTCATGAAGTTCCTACCAGCTTGATACTGGTACACTCAGCTTCCAACACATGAACCCTGGGGGCAAGCCACATCAACCACAGTGGTGGCATATTATAAAACTATCAGAAATGATAATGATAATGCCTTTGCAGAAAGGTGAAAAATGTCTGTTATTGGTAGTAAATTGAGAAGGAGGAATATAAAGAACTGTGTATGTTTTGACAATCAGTGAAGTATGTATACATGGTGAAGGCTATTTTAAAAAAGAAAATGATGGTAGAATTGTGGGATATAGGTATTCTTCTTATACAAAATTAGTATTAATATAATTTTAAAGAAAAAATCTTACTTTAGAATATAAGAGTAGTTCCTCATGCTTAACCATTTCTTCATCATCCTAAAACTTGTTCTTGAAACAAGGTATATGGTCTGCAGAAATCTGAGTGACCTTGAAATTGAAGTCACCCTGTTGATTTCTGGGCTCCACCCTGCCAAGAACAGAATTCTCTGGGGCTGTAACCAAGAATCAGCAGTTCAGCTAAGTTTCCCTGTGAGTCTAATGCGTATTCGTGTTTGAGGACCACTATTCTAGAAGTTCTCAGAATCATATTGCAAACAGATGACAAGAGGGAGAAACAGGTTTTCTGTCACTAGAAGCAGGCCAATTCTCTTTCTGAAAGCCAACTTACTCAGGAGTCAAAGGAAAATGAAATATTTACAGTAGCATATGTAGGGCTGGGAATGCAGCTTAGTAGTAGAGTGCGTGCCTGGGACACAGAAGTCTCTGGGTTCCATTCCCAGCACAAAAAGAAGAGGGAGGAGGAAGAAGAGAAAATAAATCCATAAGGAGAAAGTATTTATAAGAAAAGGAAATCTCTCTAGGCCTCTGAGCTTCCAGCAAATTGAATATTCCTTAAATGACTATTAAAATATATTGAGAATATTCAAGAAATTCTTGTGAAATTGTGCAGTTAGTGATTTCAAAGAAATTCTATTTGACAAATTGGTCCTTTGAGATTCAGTTTTTGTTGAATTGACCTAGAGTACCCTCAGGAAGTCCCAGGTGACCCATCCATGCCTAGGCTCAGGAGTAGCCTGGAGGCACAGGAGGCTGAGGGTGACTTGGAAGGATGCAGAGGGACCCGGCATTGAATCTCTTTCCCTTAGGCCTGATGCTCACCCATAGTGTCCTACAAAGGCCAGTGGTCATTGTCCTCTGTCCACATCCAGTTGGGGCTGGAGCCATTCATCTCAGTGAAGAGCAGCTCTTACCAATCTTTAAAAGATGTGTGACTTGTGCTTAGGGGAATTTGAAAAGGGAGGGTGATAGTCTAATTTAATCGGAGAAGCGACAGACATCCCATAAGAGGAAGCTACGTACATTTTACTTGGCCTCACCTAGAGGCGAAAATCCCCGTGGAGAACTTCGTCCCTCGCCTTGAGGACTCTCCCTGTGGCACTGCCACAGTTCTGTTGCTTACATAAATAACAGGTGGCCACCATGTTGGTGAGCAGTTAGTTAAAGAGCCTTCAAAAGGAGACTGTGCTGATGCCAGCAGCCACTGACGAACAGTCAGGTCACCAAGTGCTTTCCATGTAAGGGTCAGTGTGTTCACTGATATTTATCCACGGTCGCATTGAGTTCTCATGACAACCCTGTGAAGTACTATTAGCATTGCCAATTTACAAATGGTGAGATCAAGACCTAGAGATGCTGAAGCCCTTGCTCGAGGCCTCCCAGCCTCTCTGCATTGACTGGGCTTTGAAAGTAAGCAGACTGGCCCCAGAACTCCGCCTTCTCGGTTAGCAAGAAACACTCATAGTTGTCTGAAACCTATCTGCTGCTAGTGCTGTCCTGAGGATGGGTATTTGAGGAAGGCATGAAACAGTAAAGGAAGAGGTATTCCCATAGGTTGCCTACTAGTTGTTATTGGTTTTTAAGGCTGGACCAATGACATTTAAGTGGACTCTGGGTCTTGGGGCCCACAGCAGATGAAGCCAGTGATTCTATGTTGGATCAAAAAAAATAAACAAATAAAAATAAAAAATAAAAATCAAAGGACTTAAGGAACTCCTTTGAGTGTTGGACCTTGGAGGGGATGGGGAACACCGGACACGACCTTATGCTTCTATTGTAAGAATGTATAGGGTCCTGGGTCTGGAGAAATGGTTCAGTGGTAGAGCGCTTGTCTGGCATGCAAGAGGACCTGGGTCTGAACCCCAACACCACATACACAGCTAAGTGTCAGAAAAACAAAAGCCAGATGAATAAATAAATACAAATTGACTCACTCTCTTTCTCACAAAAAAAAGTATAGGATCCCTTTTTAAATCTGAATTTCAGAAAAATAAAAAAATTTTAATATGAGTATGTTTCAAACATGACATGGGAAAGACTTACGCTTTATGTTGTTATGAAGTAGGGATTGTAAGATGACAAAGGGAATCCACTAGTGAATGAGATCTGGAATGGCGATAGATCTCCACAGCCAAAAATAGCTCATTTTAACATTAACAGCTATACCCAGTAACTTGGCACTAATTATCCTCTGGGTTCTTGTCTTTTGACCTTTGAAAATTAAAATCCATGGATAATCACAGAAGGGAAGAGTAAAAGGAATAGAATCTATTTAGGGAAAGAAGAAACAGAACCTCCACAATGCAGAAAGGGACCTGTGAGCAGGATTTCTGAGAGCAGGGTCCCCTGCAAGCTGGATTCTTGAATACAGCAATCTCAAATGCAGAATCCTTAATGCAGGAACCTCTCAAGCAGGATCATCGAATGCAGGATCCTCCCCTGATATTCTAGCTCTGGGTTTATATTGGTCCTGGATATGACCATCAATTATGCAAAACAATCATCGCGAATAAGCACCAGATCCTTTCCATATGTGCTTGCCCCCACCTGCCTCCAAGAATACAGAGTTGGTGCCACAAATGAACTCCCTAGTCTTGTTTCTAAAAAGCCTTAAAGATGTTCATTAATCTCTCTCTGCTAGTCCACTTTCAGACGGGGCCCATCACCTACTGTTCTTACTCAGTTTTTGCTGTTTATTTTAAATTAAAACTCAACCAGGGGCTGAGCGGTGGCTCAGCGGTTACAGCGCTTGCCTGGCATGAACGAGAATGCGGGTTTGAACCCCAGCACTGCATACACAATGAAGTGTCTGAGCAACAAAAGCCATATGAAAACTAAATAAAATTGATTCTCTCTCTCTCACTGCCCCTCTCTCTTTATACAAAACAAATAAACAATAACAAAATCCCCCAGAAAACTCAACTAGGAGCCTCGTGTTTTTATTTGCAAAGTGTGGTAACTCAATTTCTTTGGGGAGACAGTTCATCACCCAGGCAGTGTGTTAATAAAGGCGGAGTGGGAAGTGCCTACAGATACTGAGGGCTTTGGTTGGAGAAGGGAGAGTTCTGGATTTAAAGCCAAGGAGGTAATGTGGTGTCCTGGGTAATATCTGGAAGGTACCTTGTGATGGGAAGGTTCCTGGCCAGGTGGGAAGGATCTGGAAGGGTGAATGGGGAGGGAGTCTTCAGGCAATGCGGGGATGGTGAAAGGTCCAGAGGAGACTCATGCTGGGATGACCAGAGGTGGAAGGTCAGTCTGCAAAGGTCTTGAATATCCTGCAGAGATTTTGGGAGATGTCCTTGGATAAAAATGAGGGGCCAATCAAAGCAGGGTTTTAGTTAGGAAAGTTAATCTGGTGGTAGCATGTGAGACAGGTGGGAATGACAAGGAGTGAACAGGGGTGGGGAGCTAAGCTTCAGAGTCTGTGTTGGGGTAAAGAGGGGTGACCAGAAGGGCAATCCAAAGGAATGGCCTCATCTTTCAAGTGGGGCATGCAGGTGTCCATCAAGAGGACAGGAAGTGTATATATAGAGGCAGTCTCTCTCAAATGGGAGATCTGGGCCCTGCTGAATTTCAGAGGGAATATTTTCATGTTAAGTCACTTTTTGAAGAATGTCACCTCAGGAAGGGAGGTGGAGGCAGGGAGTGTGAGAGCCTTAACTTCTATTCTTCCCCCATCTCTGCAAACCAACACACACACATCACTGTTTATGAGGTCTGTAGAGATTTCCATTAAAAGTGAACTGTTGGGGCTGGAGCAGTGGCTCAGTGGTTTCGGCGCTTGCTTGGCATGCGCAAGGACAAGGGTTTGTACTGCAGCACCATGTACACAGCAAAGTGTCTCAGCAACAAAAGTCACATGAAAAATTAAATAGGGTTGATTTTCTCTCTGTTTTTTTTCCTTTCTCTCCCTCTCATTGTCCCTCTCTCTTTAAAAAAAAGGGTGAACTGCTGTTTCAACTTCAAATGATGTTTATTGGGGATGCAATTTTAGCGTTTGGGTTCCATTTGTGGGTCTCTGGGAGCTGACCTTTTTAAGCATCCACCCTATTGCTGAGGCTGTTAGCAGCTTGGCATGTGACCCTGCTTCTCAGGCCCTTGCACAGCTGAGACAACCTCCACTTCTGGTAAAAGGTTTCGAGATCCTCTAGGTGATCAGCACATGAGTCGATGCTGTTGGCCGGCTCATCCCTTGCTCAGGCCCTGGCGTCCAGCCAGTTCTTAAAAGCCCGTTCAGCTGTTCTAGGTTTTCCCAGCAGAGCTACCTGGCAAGAAAGGCAAAGCCCAGACAGGTTGGAGATGGAAACTGTTCCAGCCCCTTCCTGGGACTGGGTGGGACGACTCAGGCCCACGGAGGCAGGGCAGGGGGAGGAGCCTCCTTCAGCCAGGGCTGAGCCTGGTACCCAGGCTTGGTTTGATCTCCCTTGGGGGGGGGGGATGGAGGGCTGGACTTACAGCCACTGTGGCTTTCCAGAATAGCCCGGTGGGAAGGTGTGGCCCAGTAGGCCAGGGCACAGTGAGGAGGGAGAACACTGACCCCCAGCAGTGCATCAGTAGTCACGGAAGGCAAGGGTGTAGGGACCCTATGTCAAGCCACTGCTGTGTGCCTCTGGATGGCAGGTCTTGGGCCAGGTGACTGTTACCTCTTAAAGTCACTATACAGGACAGGGGAACCTGAGGATCTCCTCCGTAGAACTGACCAAGGCCAGCATGCACTTGGGCTCAGGTCTCTTGCAGCAACAATGGCTAGCTTGCTCACATCAGCACAAGGTGACCTCAGCCTCAGTGTGTTCTGAACTTCAGTGGTGTGGAGGATGGGAGCAGGTACCACCAACTGGCCGTTCATCCTCACTGCCAGCCTCTTTCCCAGGCAAACAGACTCACTCCCCATCCTCCCCGCCGCTCCCGCGGGCTGAGTCCTGGTAGGCGGCAGCCCTGAGCACAGCCTTGCCAGCCCTTCCCGGTTCTCAGTGCCCCTCATCCCCGTGTGCACCTTGAGCCCCCATTCCCAGGAAAGCTCTTTGTCTATCAGCCAGGATCTGCTCGGGAAATTTCTTGTTACCTGACAAAATTTGCTCCTAAGTAGCTCCCTCTGTGTTTTCCTCCTTTGGCACCTTCTTCTTGAGAGTTAGGGTGAGAGTGCTTATATAACCTGCTGTTGGAGGCTTTGTGTCTTCATATGAGGCTTTGAACTTGGTCCCTGTCACCTCCTTCATCCAGCCTGGTTCTAGTCTGGACATGGACTTTTCAGGGTTGCTGAGAGTCAGCGCCCAGTTGCTGGGGCTCTGAGCTCCCCATCAGCTCCCAATGGCTTCCCCAGCTGCTAAGCAAGCAAAAGTGCCCCAGCCGGGGCCCACACATCACTACCTGTGGCCTGCTCTGGCTCCTCTTTGAGACACTGGATTCCTCCTTAGTCCCCCAGACTCCTCCGTGACCACTCCCTTCTCAGCGCTGGCCTTTCTTGCTGACTCAGCAGGTCAGTTGTGCTTGCCCGCTGCCTTCCTGTGATGCTGCGGGCTGCTTGCTTCTTCCAGTGAGCACTGAGGGTGACATCCCTGCCTGGCCTGGGGGAGCGGTGAACAGGAAAGGAGGGCCCAGCAGAAGGCAGGGAGGTGGGGGATGAATGGTGCAAGGGGTCAAAGGGCTTGCTCTCTACTGCCCATAGCAGTGGTTCTCGTGGCCGCAGAGTAGGGTGGTGGCTTTTGTCACTATCTGGAGACATTTTTGGTTGTTACAGCTGGTGTTACAGGCATCTAGAGTGGAGAAGTTGAGAATGCTGGTAAACATCCTACAGTGTACAGGACAGTCCCACAATAAGAATTATCTGTCCCAAAGTGTCAAGTGCTGAGGCTGAGAAATCCTGCCCTAGAGACAAGAGCTTGGGCCCCTGGGATGGGGTATCTTATGTTTGAGAGGTGGGCTCAAGTGGGCTTCCAGGAATAGAGTGCATGAATTGTTCTCAGGCACATTTGCAGCCTTCTCTGTCCCTTCCGTGGCTCCCTGTACCAACACTCTTCCTCACTGCCCTCCTCGCTGGGAGGTGGCAATTTCTATAGTGAGTGGATATGAGATGTTCAGAAAATCTTTTTTGGTTCCATTTCAGTCTACAGTATCAGAGGCACAAGGAGGCAAGGGATATATTTCTTTTCTCTTCTCTTTTCTTTCTTTTGGTACCAGGGATTGATCCCAAGGATGCTCAACCACTGAGTCACATCCCCAGCCCTTTTTATTTTTTATTGAGACTGGGTCTCACTATGTTGTCCAGGCTGGCCTTGCACTTACAATCCTCCTGCCTCAGCCTCCCGAGTCCCTGGGATTACAGGCGTGTGCCATTAAGCTCGGCTTGTTATGTCTTTTTTTAAAAGGTTACCTATGGAGAAATTTTCCCTGTGTTATAGTAACATGCACTACCATGCATTGATCATTTATTTTGATATTTGTTTATTGTTTTGTGGTGTTGGGGTTGGAACCCAGGGCCTCGTGCATGCTAGGCAAGTGCTCTACCATTGAGCTCCATTCCCAGCCTCATCACTTCCTTTGTCCGGAAACTTTCACGTACATATGATATCATTGTCTCAGCAACCCTACTAGAGATAATTCTTTTTTTTTTTTTAAAGAAAGAGGGGGGATAGTGAGAGAGAGACAGAGAGAATCAATTTTTATTCAGTTTTTCACATGGCTTTCATTGCCCTGAGACTTCGTTGTGTGTGGTGCTGGGGTTTGAACTCACGTACTTGCACATGCCAGGAAAGTGCCATAACTGCTGAGCCACTGCTCCAAACCAAGATTATTCTTATTCCTTGAAAAAGCAAAACAAAACAAAACAAAACAAAAACAACCTGCAGGTCCAGATAGTTACAAAATTTGCCCAAGTCACAAAAGTAGAAAGGGGAAGTGTTGAGATTGGAACCAAGTCTTTGACCCTCAAATCTGTCATTAGAGAGCCTCCAAAGATTTCTCCCTCAGGAAGTTGGTGTCTTGGAGAAGCCTTTTAAATGACAGGTGAAATGGGGGGTAGTTCTTACGGCTGCCTGAACAGTGTGGGTCTAGTAGGGGTGGCCAAGAGAGATGCCTCGGGCAGGTAAAGTGGGGACAGGAGGCTTTAGAAGAGAAGAATCAAGTAGAACGCAAAGCTGCTTGTTGTGAGTCACCTGAGCTGGGAAATTACTCTTCCTCTTCCCAAGCCTTTCCTACCCTGGGGGATCCGGCAGTGTCCCCTAGACAGACCTGAGGTTGACTGAGCTGCCTGAGAGGGAGGAAGGAGCAGTGGCCCTATCAGGGGCTGTTCCAGCCCCACGAGCCTCTCAGCAGGCTGGCCTCTCACTTGTCCATGCCTGTCCCTCCAGGAAACTCTTCTTACTGGGCTGCTGGCAGCTGCCTTGAAGCTTGAAGGCTGCAGGAAGCAGCCGGGTAAACAGGAAATGGCTAAGTAGGAGCAGGTGGAGCATGCGGGTGCTGGAGAGGCTGAATGGACTCACAAGAATGCTCTGCCTCCTCCCAGAGGCTCTGGAAAAGGCACTGGCCATGCTTCCCTCCTGGTTCTTCAGGGTGAGGCCTGCCAGTGGCCTGGCTCCCATGGCCCTCCTCAGCTGGAAGGAGGCACCTGGAGGAACCAAGAAGTCAGGAACCATGGGGCAAGGAGGTAGGAACTCCCTCCCTGCAAGGCTGAGTCAGGTCTGTCTCTAGGGTTGGGGTGTGAGGGGATGTAGGAGGTAGGCAGGTTCTCCAAGTACCTGAGGTGTTTTTCCCTGCTGGTTCATTATTCCGTGGAGAGTCCTTGCACCAACTGGGACTCCAAGGACTGTTGGTCCCACCCCGGTGGAGCACGCAGCTGGCCTGTGGCCTGGTTGGGTAAGGCTATCTTTCCTACACCACCATTCGCAGCAGTACAGGTGCCCCCTAAAGGGGTGGCACAACCTTCTCAGGAGAGATAAGGAATCTGAAGTCCAGGAAAGTGAAGTGACTTCTCTCTGTACTTCTATCGCTCTCATGTCCAGGTAGTTCTCTCTGCTTGAAGGGCTGCCCTGTGTCCCAGAGAAGCACACAAACGAATGAGGCCACAAGCAGTGGTGCTGTTGGTTGTTTCTTGGCCTTCTTCTCAGAGAGACTCAGCCTCAACAACAAATGGCTCTGCTTCCCTGGGCTGGGCCATGCCCCACTTTTGAAAGCTGGCTACCTCCCCACTGAGCAGAAGTCTGGTTGCTCCAGCCTTGATGTGTCATTGACACATCTCTGTCTAAGGAACCTGGGGTATCCAGGTATAAACTCTTAGCCCAGTTGTCATCAGCAGGGAGACCCACATTGCTGGGTCCCTGAGTGGTACATGCGGGTGGGTGCAAAAGGAAGGATCGCTTGTTCCCAGGGGTGAGTGTTGCTTGTTCCCTAGCATGAGGTTCCTGAAAGCCACAGGGGACTGTAGTCTCAGCAGCTGCATCTAGCTTCTCAGATGGCCTTGACTTCTGCCTGTGTGGGGTGAAAAGTTGGGGAAAGAGGCAGTGCTCACATCTTTTCTTCCTTTTATCTTTATGGTGCTGGGGATCAAACCCAGGGTCTTGTCTATGCTGGACAGGTGTTCTAGCTCTGAGCTACGTCACCAGCCCTTTTTCTGTTTTATTATGACACAGGTTCTCACTGAGCTGCCCAGGCTGGCCTCAAACTTGCCATCTTCCTGCTGGAGTAGCGGGTACAACCATAGTGGGATCACATATTCTCTTGACAGCTCTGGGCATCAATTGCTAGTTAATGAAAATAACCCAACTTTGTTGACAGTTCATTATATTCTCTTTGTTTATAGCATGCATTTAAGAGCGTGAAATGAGTTGACTCCTTTCATCCCTAATGCAATGTAAAGAAAAGGTACTTTGATTATCCACAAACAAGAAAGTGAGGCACAGAGAAGAGAAATAAGTTGCCTTAGTAGTAGAGATGGTAGTGAAATCCTGTTCTTTAAATTTAAATCTGGGCAACCTGGCTCCTGAGTCCACTCTCTGGCTACTGGAGACTTATGAAGAAGACAGAGGCAGGCCTCCTGGTAGAGGTGACAGTGTGGGCAAGGACATGGTGGCCTGAGTGGCTAAGTGAACCATAAACTCATTGGTGTTGCTAGGAGGCAGGCATGACGGGATGAGCTGGTGAGGTTTGCACTGAAAGGGCCTGCACTCCACGGAGGGCCCCCTGACTTTGTCCAGACTCTGCCCCTGGCTTGAAAGACCACAGGAAAAAGTCAGGCCTGTAATAACAGGGTGGGTAGGCAGGCTCACAGTGCCTGATTTCCGGAATTACTAGAAACCTAGTGTGATCAAGACAGTGGAAGTGATGGAAGGAGAAACGTTAGTAACAAAGGAGAGCACTTTTTTTTTAATGTTTATAGCAGCTTTATTTGTAGCAGCAAAATAATAGAAATAATCAAATTGATTATATGCTAATGAATGGATGAAAAAGTATAGTGTATCCACATGATGAAATATTATTTGGTAATAAAAAGAATGAGCCCTTCGGTGCTCAATACACATTGAGAACCACTGTCCTAGGGTAACAGTTGGTGCCTGAAGTCAGGGGACTTTTGACAGAGTGCAAAGGGAAATCAGTAGAAAGTTTGCTTTTTTTTTTTTTTCCTTTAAGTCACATTGGGAATTTCAGACATCCATATGTGAAGGAGAGAAGACTGGCTTATAGCTCAAAATGAATTGTAGACTAAATGTAAGCTTTAAGGTATGAAAGTTAAAAAACATAAGTATCAAAGAAAAAAACCCTACAAGTATAAAGGAAGAAAACTTAGGAGAAAATCTTTGTGGTTTTTTTGGATATGATACCAAAACTGTTATCTGTAAAAGAAAATCTTGACAAATTTGGTTTTGTCAAGATATAAAACTTGCTGCATGCAGTGGTACAAGCTGGTAATCCCAGTTTACTTGGGAGGCTGAGGCAGGGGGATCACATTCAAGATCAGCTGGGCAACTTAATAAGACCCTGTCTCACAGTAAAAAAATAAAAAGGACTGGGGATGTCCTTTTATAGCTCAGTAGTAGAGCACCCCTGCGTTCAATCCCCAATACTGAAAACAAAACAACAAACAAATAAAAAAAAACCTTTCTGTTTTGAAAAGACACTATTAAGCAGATGAAAAGTGGGGCTGGAGCAGTGACTCTGTAGTAGCATGCACAAGGACATGGGTTCAAACTCCAGCACCACATACAAACTTAAGTGTTGGAAGAACTAAGACCAGATGAAAAAATAAATAACATTGATTCTTTTTCTCTTTCACTCACATACTCTCTCTCTTAAAAAGAAAGAAAGAAAGAAGATTGTAAAACAAGTCATAGTTGCAAAGCCTGTATCTGATGGAAGACATATGTAGAATATGGTGAAAAATTTCAAAACTCAGTAGGAAGAAAACAAAAAGTCCAATCTTTCAAATGGGCAAGATATTTGAATATATTCTTCAACAAAGAAGAATATGCATATCAAATAAACACGAGAAAAGATGATTAACATTGTTAATCACTAAATTGAAATCATGGCAAGAAACCACTAGTACCCTTTGGAGTGACGAAAGTAAAAACATTAAAAACAAAAACCTGACAATATCAAGAGCTGGGGAAGATACAGAGCAACTGGAGCTTCCATGCACTTCTGACACGATTGCAAAATGAGGCAAACACTCTGGAAAATGGTGTGACAATTTAGTATAAAGTTAAGTATACACTTTTATGACCCAACAATGTCAAAGGAAATGAAAATTTAGATCCACACAAAAACCTGTGTACAAATATTTATAATGGCTTCAATCATAATGGCCCCAAACTGGGAACAACTCCAGTATCCCTTAGTTACTGAATGAATAAGCCATCAGTGAGGCATCCATACATGGAATACCATATACCATTTGTCAATGAAAATCAACTTCTGTTGCCTCCAATAACATGGGTGAATCTTTTTTTTTTTTTTTTTGAAGAGAGAAGGATAGTGAAAGAAAGAGAATCAATTTTTTATTTAGTTTTTCATGGGACTTTCTTTGCTCTGACACTTCTTTGTTGTATACGTGGTGCTGGGGTTTGAACTCACATCCTCGCGCATGGCAGGCAAGTGCTATAACCACTGAGCCACTGCTCCAGCCCCCTAATTTTTTTTTTTTAAAGAGAGAATCAACTTTAGTTTTTCATCTGATTTTCATTGCTCTGACACTTTGTTGTGTATGTGGTGCTAGGGTTTGAACTGGGTCCTTGCACATGCCAGGCAAGTGTGATACTGCTGAGCCACCACTCCAGCCCCAATATGGGTGAATATTAAGAGCATTAGGCAAAGAAAAGAAGTCAGGCCCTGGTGGCTATGCTCCATGTGACTCCATCCATATGACATTTTGAAAAAGGCAAAACTAAAGAGACAAAAGCCCAGAGGAGTGGTTTTGAGGGGCTGGAGCTGTATCCTCTGTATGGGGCCCCTCACCTTTTGAAGTCCCATGTAACTCCCATTTACTGTGTATTCCTGTGCTTTGTGCCCTGGGCGCAGAAATAAATACAACAAGGGTCCTTATGTTAAAGAAGACGGCCTAGGGAGGATGGCGGTGATGATTGTAGTGATGATAATAGTAACGATGGTAACAACGATGGAGCAGCATTTAAGGAGCACTTACCATGTGCCAGGTGTTTATGGCACTAGGACATTCAACACTCATAACGGTTCTACAAGCTTGTCAATGTTATTATTCCCATTTTATACAAGAAGAAGTAGGCTGAGAGAGGTTAAGTCACTGCTGAGCTGGTCATATTCTCAAGATTGGAACTTGACTCCAAACCTCAAGGATTCCAAAGCTGTATTGTGCAGCATTATCTTCAGCAGAGTCACCCTCTGCCCTGTATGAAGAAAAGTCACTCTCTAATTCTGACTCCCACTTGGCAGGTCCTCCGTTTGATCGTCCTCAGAAGGAGTAAAAAACAAAGATGGCATTGGCCAAGCTCAGAGGATGCTGGTTATAACTGGAGATGCCAGCCTAAAAGTGAGGTTAAAGGAAGACCAGGCAGAGGTCCAGGACATGTGGGCCCCACCTTCCACATGTCCTCCAGGACTCTTCCCGATCATTGCATTCAGAGTGGACATTTTCTAAGACGTGCGATATAGAATAGCTGGCTCAGGATCAACAAAGGCTTTGGGAAGATACTCCAAGAAGGAGCCTTCCTGACTCAGCACTCGGCACTGCACTTTTTGGACAGAGGTGAGGTGTGCAGTTGCTGCTGAGTCCACAGCAGACTGATAAGTCATCCTCAGGCTCCCAGAGTCCTGGATGGGCTCTGCTGTCTAGTAAACTGAAGACAGTAATTCAGGAAGAACGCAGGCGTGATATTAGGTAAGAATGATGGTTGATGGGCTGGGGCCTGACTCACTTCTGAAGGCCTTGAATCAGACCAATATTATTTCCTTTGGTTTCCAGTAGACTAAGCCAGACTTCCCTGGACAACTGCCTCTGTTGCTGAATCAGAGATGTGGGCTCTGGCTGGTGGAGGACAGTGCCTTGAGACTGGTTAGAGGAAGGAGTCTAGATTGTGTCCAGGAGAAGCTGTGCTAGCAGAGGCTTTACAGATGGGCTCGTGCAGCAAAGCAGGAAGAGGGCCTGCCCAGGTGAGAGGAGGTGGCTTCTGAGTCCACAGATAAATGGGAACATGTGGTGTTTTAGTGGAGCCTGGAAAGTTCAGAGAGAAAAGATGCAACATAGGATCCTTGAACAAGGTTAGATTTCTCTCTACCCCTCCTCTCCCAAGCTGAATGGTGGAAAACCCAATCCAGGAAATGACTCTGGATACAGGCGCCTTTAGTGGTGCTTGCATTGCAGCTGCCTTAAAACAAGATGTGACCTAGGGCACGATGTGACCAGGCCACTGCACCCCGGTGACTGGTGAAAGGGGCATTGCCTGTGTGGGGCTCCTGGACTTCCAGGCAGCCAGCAAGCAGGGGCTCCCCATGGCCTGTGGGCTCTGGGGACTCCCCGGAAAAGCATCTGGGAATGACTTCAGGGAAGCTCCTGAGAGCAGGGTGCAGTCTTCTTTCTCTCCTCCCTTTCTCCCTCCCCTTCCTCCACACCCTTACAGTATCTGAGATTTGGCTGCTCAAAAGAGGGTGTGGAGAAGGACACAGTGAGGGTGACTGGGCAGTCAGTGGGGGCAGCAGATGCCGTCAAAGGTAAGTGGGGAGGCCAAGACCTAAGAGGGATCTTTGACAAACTGCAGGACCACGTGGGAGGCACCACTGTTTCTATGGCTGGGCCAAACTTTCCCTGGGTCCCTCTCTTCTCTTCAGGGAGCAAGAAGCTTCTACGTTTGGGTCCTCTTTGTCCAATCCCCGCGGGTGGAGTGAGGAGTGATTTTTGCAGCAAGGATTCTTGGAGAAGAGCCTGTCCCTCAGTGCTTCCCTGGGGTGGGGTGAGGGTGTAAACAGAGGCAGGGTCTGCTCATGTGTAACAAAGAAGCTTGCAGTCAGGGCTAACAGAAGGCTGCGTGCTGGTTCACAGCCTCTGATTCCTTTCCTGCTGTGCCCTGCCAGCTCCATGCAGCATCGCCTACCTTCTTCCGTTCAGTCCTGTCATTTTGCTTTTAGTTGTCAAATTACCCTTCATTGAAGTAGATTCCTATGTAGTTCTTAGCTAGCTGGGCACTCCACCACACCACAGTTGATATTATCTATGAAGTGTCGAGGGTGTTGCAATTAACCTCACGGCCCACAGATGGGACTGACCTCAGGACCTCTTGAGGTCCAGAGAGTTCTCTGGTTACATGTCTGTGCTAAGCAATGTTGACCATCTCATGAAAAGTGATGTTTCCACTGTGCTCCATGTTTTTCTGCTCTTTTCCATCTCTGGGTGGCTTCTTGAGGGCTTTGTGGTCATTGCAGAGGCAGAAGTTGCCACCTCTGTGGGCTGTCTGTTCTGAGCAGTCCGTTTCACTGGTTACCTCTGTTTTGGAGACAGACCTGGGGTGCTGCTCTTGGGATGGAAGAAGACATGGTGCCTACTTTCCCCCTGATGTATCTCAGGAATATGATTTTAGTGGGTGAGATCAAATTTGGCTGGTGTAGCCAGGGTGGGGGGTCCTTGCTGGGCATTCACAATTTCACTCTCCCCACCTCCCCACGCTTCCATCCTACAACACTTCACTTCATATTCCTGGGTGCTGGACACACTTGGTCTGCTACCACCAACACGTATGTGCTTTCACACCTGCCATTCCCTCCCCCTGAAATATACTTGTTTTTCTGCTAAGCTCCTGAACATCAAATTAAAAATTATTTTTTATTTGTGCAACATAGTCTTACATATTGGAGGGAATTGTTGTTACATAGTCATGCATATGTGGATAATGACAAAGTAAGTTAAGGCCGATCCTAGTCCAGGATCTCCCCCACTTCATCCATTCACTGATCTCAAGTCTCCTCTCTAATACCTCCATGCTATAATTAGAGATGAACATATACATGCATATTAATTTTTGAAATTTCTGTGTTTCTCTGCCTGCCTGTGTATAGTTAGGCTTCTCATGGGAGACAAGTGTTCCCAGCTGTATTGGTAACCCTCCCTCTCCTCCCTGCCTCCCTCCTTTCTCCCGGCTACCTTCATAGTTATGGTCTCCCAGCTTATGTGAAATTTCAACTTAGGCGAGTTTATTAATTAAACTCAGTTAACTTTCATCCAGTCTTAGGTTTTACTCTAGCTTCCACATATGAGAGAAAACATTTGGCCCTTAAGTCTCTATTTGGGATATTTCACTCAACATGATTTTTTCCATTTCCATCCATTTGGCTGTAAATGCCATGATATCATTTTAATAGCAAAGTAGAACTCCATTGTACATATGTAACCACAATATTTGAATCCATTCATCCTGAGGGGGGCATCTGGGTTTTCCCATTAAATTTGATTTCAAGCTCAAATCAAACCCTGCCCCCCTGTTTGGAATCCTCCCTGGATCCTCCTGGAAAGGGTTAGGTGATGATTATGCACATTGCTAACCTCCTTATGGGAGAGAGGGTTTGTCTTGGGGCACTGTAATTAATTGTTGGCCCCACTATCTAATTCCCTGGCAAATGGTCTTGTGGGCACATGAATGAATGCATGCATGAATGAATGAATGAATGAGGTAGCGTTAACAGGAAACTGCCTTGTGGTGCCTCCCACAGCCTTATTCAGAATGTTCCCCCCAGAGGGTGGCTTTTGGGCCCTGTTTATCTTGCTCTTGCCCCTCAGTGATAGGAAAGAAGTTGCTCAAAGATGCTGTTCATCTGCTATATTGGTGGTGTGCTAGTGGCTTCTTGGGTCAAATGAAGGTGGGGCTTGTACATTTGGGTTTGGCAGGGACTTAATACCTGAGACAAGCTGGGAATCTGGTCTGTGCTAAATCACAGAGCAACCTGAGTTCTGCAGTGAGATTGGAGTCTGCACAGGACACTTAGAGAAAGGAAAGTTTTCAGACTCTGGGGAAAGAGGGGAGAATGTCCTTGAAGAGCGGGGAAATAATAGTGACAATTGATGGAGTTAAGATTGGGTGGTGACAGGGGCCATGGAGAGAGTGAGTATCTAGAGGTGTGGGAAGGGAGTGGGTGAGGTTTCTCTGAGAGGTGGGAGAGAGCCCGGGAGTGCCAGCTGCTGGTCCAGCCCTGTGGCGGTTGGATATTAAGTGACTGCAAAGCTTCGCGGTGAGAAGGACCTGCACCAGAGGCACAGGGGCTAGCTGTATGGGGCATAGGCTGGAGCCCCAGAAGAGGTCAAGAAAGCAGGAACAGAACTCAGGACTTGGCAGGGGCCAGGCATGGAGGCCAGGAGAACGTGGGAGGAAGCCTCAGGTGCAGCCCCAAGCCTTTCCCGCGCCTTGCCTTTCGGGGCTACAGAAGTGATGGGGCCTTGCTGCTGGGGAGAGTGGCAGCCTGCTTCCCACCTTCCCTGCAGGGCAGTTTATATACTAATGGCCCACTGCACCCCAGGAGGGGGTGAATGGGGATCCATTTGTTTTCCCAGAGTTTGACCTCTGGGTAAAACTCTTACCCCAAAATGTGCTGGTTTAAGTGAAAGCGATAAATCAGCCCCTTTGAAATGCAGAAGCAGCTTGGGGAAGCCCCCTTTGATATGCAGCTTGGAACTGGGGCACTTAAAACCTGGGTTAATTCTCCAGCTTTATTGGAGGCAGAGAAAGAAGAGGAGGAAACCCAGGGCTGGTCATTAAGTCTGGGGACTTGAAAAGCCCAGGGCAGGAGCCGGCAGCCCGCAAAGGGATCACGGAGGCAAAGCAGTCCTGGGAAAAGCATCACCCGCCCCAGTGAACTCTAATCCCAGTTCCCACCCAGACAGATGAGACGTGGAGGGCGGTGGAGCGGAGGGGGTGGGCAGCACCGGAGAAGGCTCCTGGAGGATGGGGAGGCGGTTGCCACGGAAACCCAGCCGGCGCCTGGTAGGAGAAAGCCAAGGGCTAACTTGGCAATTTCCTGAAAGGAGCTGAGAATGCAAGAGCGTGTGGGTCCCATTCATAGGCCGCTTGTGCTCTCAGAGGTCCAGGGGCTGTGGCCCCTTCATGAGCCAGGGATGTATGGCTCGCCTGTTACCTCTGGCTGGCTCTGGGCCCTTCATTAGAAACATCTGCTGCTTGCCGACCTCCGTCGCAGGGCGGGGTGGACGACAGGGTGGAGGACAGGGGTGGGCTCTAAGGAGGCAAGGCTTTCTCCATCCCATTCCTAGAGGCAAGGAGAGGCTGGGTGTGGGGACACAGGGGACCTGAGGCCACTTAGTGCTGCTTTGGGGACTCTGCATCCTGGATTTTCAAGGCTGGTTCCCACCGTTTTCCCCACAAGTGACAAGTCCAAGCCTTGGCCTTGTTAGACAGGATGCTCCAACTTGGATTCTGGGACAAGCAACCTCAGAAACTTTCTAGGGAGATTCCTTAAAGCTTTTGAATGTACTCCCAGAACTGGAGGTCAGTCTTACCTTCTCCAGCAGCCACCACTGGGCTGGCCTGTGGGCTGGGATAAGAGGGGAGACAATTGCTTGCCACCTGTCCACCCCAGCTTGACCTTTTTTTTTTTTTTTTTTTGGTGGGGTTCAGGGGGATTGGGCAGCTGGTGGTGGGGTGGAGAATGGGAGTTGAGAAATTAAACCTTAACCCTGTGGAGCTTGGTCCTCCCATTTCAATTAGGCCAGAGGAAAGGGGAGCTGATGAGCTCTTGCCAACCCCTGCCACCCTCTCTTACCTTTGGGTGCTGAATTCTGGGGAACATATTTCTTATGCAGTTGAGCTAGTCTTTTGCCCTGTATAGGTCCTGGCTCTGTGGCCTGGGGTTTCATATACACCAACACTCAGGGTCAGCTTAGGACCAGTGACAGGGTCCTTCTCTGAGACCCAACACATCTCCCCACCTGTCCCTTCTCATGGGAATCAGGAACCCATATTGATTTGGAGGAGCTTCACCTCCACTGTGACTTCCACTCCAACACCAGCACACCTAGGGTCCTGCAGGATCTCAGGTTGCCAGCATCTCCCAAAGCCTTCCCCTGTGTCAGAACATCCTTATAATCCTACTTCTTAGTAGGTCTTCGACAAGGAGTCAAACCAAATTAAGCACAGAGGTAACTTGCTTTAAGCTCATTTATCTTGGGCAAACTAAGAGCAGCCCCCTAGAGGGCAGGGGCTGTCTGGTAGAGGAGGAGGGCAGAGGATCCTCAGTAGGACCCAACTCCTGCAGAGCTGCTACCCACCCTGCGGTCACTTTTGGTGCCTCCTCACCCCTTTCCTGACCTAGGGATGGGTTTTATCTTATTCCTCATGCCCTAGTCTCAGATGGCTCCGGGGACATTTCAGCAGCACTGAAGAATACAGCAATAGGAGCTGGGCCAGGGCTGAGCTGCAGTGCTCTCTAGAAGCCCAGGGCAGAGGTGCTATTTTGCTCTTCCTCGCTGTCTACAAGGAAGGTGGGACTTGTAAAGGGAGAGAGGGAGTCCAGCTCCCCAAACACTGTAGAACCAAGGGAATTAAGAAACATCAGATAGGTGCAACTGAGATACAGTCATCCAGAGGCCCCAGAGGGAAGGGAGTAATGGTGGAAGGGAGGTGCAGGGAGCAAAGTCCAGGGAGAGCAAGGGACAGAGAAGAGGCAGACCACGGGCAGGAGAATGTCAGAATCAAGCCTGGATCACAGCTAGTGAAGACCAAACTCAGGGCTGTCTGAGGTTGGGAATAGATCTGTGGTGGTGGTGCGTGTATGAACAGGAGGCTGCGCGAGGCTGCGCATGCCTGCACACACACTCACACACGTACACATGCAACACAAGCAGAGGGAGCTACAGGGTAGGCCTGTGCCAGAAACCGCTGCATTCCTCCTCTCTCCAGAGCCAGTCCTCTCTGCAAAATGCTTTCTCATGGCTTGCAGGCTTTTTTCCCTACCACTCTGAGCTTGCTGCAGTCGAGCCTTTATTCCCTCCTCTCTAAAGCAACTGTACAAACACCTGCATTTTATTAATGCGGCCTGGAGCTGGGGCTGGGCTAGGCCCCCTCTGCTCTCACCACCCCCTCCTCCATCACGCTCAGCGAAGCGAAGCACTGGGGTTAACCCTGCGTGGCTGGGTTTCTGTTCTGAAGATGTGGGTCGCCCCCAATACAGAAAAATACCCAAGGGGTGGAGGGGTGGGGTCCTGCAGACAGCTAGCCAGACTATCTGGGAGCTCCTGGCTCCATATGTCCCTTCCCCTGAGCTTTTAGCCTGGTTCTCTCATTACTGCCCCTCTGTTTCTCTTGCCAAAAGACAGGACAACATCTTTCTTGAAAGGATTTCTTCTAAGAGAAATTCCTCCAGGCTGGCCCTTTAAATGTTAACTCTTTCTCTCCCTCTCTCTCCCTCTCTCTCCCTCTCTCTCTCTCTCTCTCTGCCTTTAGGAGACATTGGGACTAGACAGTTCCAGAAAAATAGCTATTTTCCTCTTTAAAATATTTTAAATAAGGAAAGCATAAAGAATATAAAAATGTCCCATAATCCCATCACCCTGAGAGCCCCGTTAATGTTTCTTTTAATGCAATACATGGATATGCCTTTCAAGAAAAAAGCATTAGACGCTCTAGCATGAAACTTCGGCGTCTCTCCCCTCAAACCACAGTTGTTCCTCTCAAATGTAGTGAGTCTTTACAGTTTGTTGTGTATCCTTCCAGGGAAGAATTTGGGCATCTTCTTTTTTAACTAAAAATAGTCTGGAATTCTTCCGTATCCATGCAGGGCTGGGCCATCGTTTATTTAACCTAGGGATGGGCATAGAGGCTGCTTCCAGTTCAAAAGTCTTACAAACATTGGTGACATGATCTTTGGACAGGAGCCTTGAGGGAGAATTCCTACCAGTTAACTGCTGAGTCAAAGTATGTGCTGCGCATTTAACCTTTTATCTCTTCCCGTCCCCCCCCACCCACCTCTTTAACCTACCAGCAAACTCCTGGTGAGCATCAAAATCCAATTCAAGTTATCTCTTCCGTGAGGCCTTCTTTGATTGCTCCAGGAACTTCCCAACTCCTTCTTCTTTTGAATCTCTATTTCTTTTTTTGGACTGGGGATGAAACCCAGGAGCGCTTTACCACTAGGCAATGTCCCCAGCCCTCTTCCACAGGATTCCTTAGCCCCTCTTACCTAAGTCTTATTGTAATTGAGGTTTTGTCTGTTCTCAGTGTTGGAGATTGATGTAAGGACATTGACATCATTTCTCCTAGGGTGCAATGCTTTTGTCTTTTCAACAATTTTCATTGTGTAATTCAGTTTCTGGGTATGTGCCCAACAGAATTGAAAGCAAAGACATATTTGCACATCTGAGTTCAAAGCAGCGCTATTCACAATAGCTAAGAGATGGGAACAACCCAAGTGTCCGTCAACGGAAGAATGGACAAAATGTGAGATTTGTGCGCACGCTCACACAAACGAATACTATTTAGCCTTAAAAAGGAGAGTAATTCTGACACATGCTGTAATAGGGCTGAACCTTGAGGACATTGTACTAAGTGAAACAAACCAGCCACAAAAGGACAAATACTGTATGACTCTACTTACATAGAGTAGTTGAATTCATAAAAACAAGACGTAGAATGGTGGCTGCCAGAGGCTAGAGGAAGGGGAAAATTAGTGAGTTTCTGGTCATTTATAATTATTTTGGTACTGGGGACTGAACCCAGGGGTGCTTAACCACTGAGCCACATCCCAGACCACTTTATTTTTTTGTTTTGAGACAGGGTCTCTCTGAGTTGGTCAGGGCCTTGCTAAGTTGCTGGGGCTGGCTTTGAACTTGCCATCCTCCCAACTTGTGGGGATCATAGGTGTGTGCCACCGTGCCTGGTGAGAGTTTGTGTGAATAGGTACAGAATTTCAGTTTAGGAAGATGAAAAAAGTTCTGGAGACGGTTGGTTGTGCTGGTCATAGAACTATGTGAGTGTATTTAATGACACTGAAGTACCCGTTTAAACATCGTGAAGATGGTCATTTTAACGTTACATATATTTTGCCACAATAAAAAAAATTTTTTTTCTCCGTGTGAACATGTGCCATATCACAGATGCAGAGCCACTGGCGAGTGCTGTAACTGTCTCTTACCTCGGGCGCTGCGGACCCATCCAAGACTGGAGAGGACTTATCCTATTTTCAGATATTTCCAGGGCAGGGAGCCCATTATGTTATTAAGCAATCTTTTCCAGTGTCTTAAAACCCCAGACATTCTTGGTACCAGACCTTTCCCACTGCACCTGAGGTTGATTTTCCTTGGTCAGTAAATGCTTTGTCAGGCCACTAATGCTTCACATGCTCAAGGCCTGCGTTACACCATCCCCAGAATAGATCTGGAGGTGCCTTGTTGCAGGCTAGTGCGTGGGCTTTGGAGGTCCAGCCAACCTTTGTCTCATACTCATTTCTTCTCAGTGTGATGGATGAACATTGTAGGGGTTTGAAGCCCTGGGGCCCTGTGAGGTGAAGGAGCCCACCATATCTTCCTCCTTTGGGGTGTGTTTTGCAGGTCAGAGAGCTTCACCCTCTCAGATTCACCTCTGTTCCCTTCAGCTGAAGGCCTCTTGCTGACAGGTGAGTTCCCCCAAGGCCCACAAGCAGAGCTAACTGGTGACTTCAGCAATCTCCAGGTCTCTCCTGTCACCAGAGTTCTCTTAGATTAATGAGCTGCTCCTAAGGTATACTTGGCACAGCCTGAAAGATGCTGACCTTGTCACCTGTGAAATAGCAAAGACCTACAAGGGAAAATGGGCCAAGAAGGACCTTGTCACCTCGGTGCCTGCCAACCACAGGCTTGCAAGGCTGGGACCTGTCTGGAGCTGGGAGGAAGTGGCACCTTCTTTGCTGTGAGGACTAGCTCTTGGCCTCCTTCTGGGACACAGGGAGGGAAGGGGTCCCCTAAATGGTGGCCCCATGCCCAGTGACTCAGATGTCACTGATACCTAATCTGTGGGGGGGAACACCCCCAACCCCCTCCTCACCTGTGGTTTGGGGGATAATAGCATTACTGGGGTTCATGCCAGGACTGTTGTCCCAAAATACCCATCAAAGTGTCTAAGGCAACAGTTCTGATCCAACTTACAGGTTATGTGAAAGACTCACCTTAAGAAAGAGCCGAGCCCTGAGAAAGACAGCAGTCTCAGGTGCTTCATGCAGTCAAAGACAAGATCAGGAGCAGCCCCACAGCTCAGCCCCGTGGTGAATGAAGTTTGATATAAGCGAGGCAGTAGACATTAGCACTAATATTAACCCAGTTTGTGCATTTTAAGATGGTCTTGGGACTTTTCCTCTGCTGATCAACTGGAATGTCTGACAGTAAATTCCAGATGTCCTGATGGAATTTTCCTTATGATCAGGTTGCTGAGGGGCTTTTCTCCCCCTATAGGCATTTTGGAAATAAGCGCCAGCATAGGGTTTGTTTTTTACACGATGTGTGGGTTCATTTTTTTATGTCTTTATTACCCTCCTGCCACCTTTCCATCTTTGGCTCACCCATCCAAGCAGCTGGCATCTACGAACTCAAGAAAGAAGGAAGGGAGGAATACAGAAGGAGTGAAAAAGTGTGCCCAGGCTTCACATGCCTGGGCATGTGAAGAAAGACACAGAAAGGGACTGTGTCTGTTCACATGGTAGTCATACAGAGGCTCCAAGCAATATAGTTGCCCACTGCAACCATAGCAGGGTTTTGGTCAGTGAGGAACCACATATCTGAAGTGGTCCCATAAGATTATAATGGGGCTGAAAAGTTCCCATCCCCCAGTGATACCGTAGGAGTCATGATGTCATAGCAGAATGCATTACTTGTGTTTGTGGTGACACTGGTGTAGACAAACCTACTGCACAGCCAGTGGTACAAACGTATAGCACATACAATTATGTACAGTGCGTAATACTTCATCGTGATAATAAATGATTGTGTTACTGGTTCACATACTTACTTCATCATTATTTTATTAGAGAACATCACTCCTTAGTAAAAAAAAAAAAAAATTTACTGGACTAGGCAAGATGGTGCATGCCTATAATCCCAGCTACTTGGGAGGCTGAAGCAGGAGGATTGCAAGTTGAAGGCCAGCCTCAGCAACTTAGTGAGACTATCTCAAAGTAAAACAAGAACAACAACAAAAAATGACTGGGGATATAGATCAGTGGCAAAGTGCCGCTGGATTTAAGCACCAATAAATTTACTGCAAAGCAGTATGTGGTGATACGGTGGAGCAGCCTCATACTTCTTGTGTTTACTGGGTGTCTTGATTGCATCCAAAACTACACTGAGTGACTGACCCATGCCATCCAAGTTTGTAGAAGCACACTCGGTGGTGCTCACATAGTGACAAAATCACCTAAAGATGCACTCCTCGGAACCTGTTCTCTCTGTTAATCCGTGAATGACTGTAGTTGGTAAATATTGAAGTGGGGAACAAACAGTCACAGAGAGTTCACTGGAGTTCCACAGCAGCTCCATGAGGAAGCCAGGAGGAGAATCTGCCCTCCCACGTGCAGGCCAGTTCTCCACAGGAAGCCACGTTCAACATCTTTTTAAGTGTCCTTTGGGTGGATTTAGGTGTTCATGAGCTCATCTGGGGGGCAGCAGCGGTCAGGGCAGGCATAGGTCTTGAAACAGAGACTTTGGGTCTGTGCCTCAGACAGGATCCAAGGCATTCAAGGGCTGTGGAGGGCCCTGGTTTTGGCAAAATTGAGCCTTCCTGCAGTCATTGGCAGGGGGACTGACTCAGTCTTTGTGTTGAGATGGGAGTTCCCTTGGAACAGATTGTTCAAGCAGCCAAATGCTAGGGCCCAGGACTATGGAGGTTTCCCTGGAAAGAGTCTCCTCCTAGCCTGCCTTGTGGTGGAGGAGCGTTAGAGCTGTCTCCTCTAAGCGAGATCGGAAGACCCTGAAGTGAAAGGCCCAATGCATTTGCCTTGCTACCCTCTGTAGGGCCCTGCTCTCTTTCCTAAGGATATCCTTCCTGCTTAACCTCTGGTCAGTTGGTTACAGAAAGGACCCTTCCTCCAGGAGAGGTCTGACTAGAGCAGAATGTTTACGGGACGGGAAGTTTCATTTTTCCAAGAGCTCTCTGCACTTGGACGGATCCCCTTCCCAACATCTTGTGTGCTAGTTCTGCAAGCCATGGGACTAACAGCATGGGACAGAGGCTTCAGAATCCCTTTGTTTGCCATGCCTCAGTTTCCCCACCAGGAGCTTGCCATCCAAGGGTTTCAGAAAGTTGATCCAGAAAAGTACCTGAGGATGTGGCCCTAACCCTGGCCCTGTTCTTCAGACTGTCACACACCAGACCTTGTTGTTCCATGTGTGGCCCCAACAGCACAGGCAGGGTGGAGGCCTGCCACAGGGCTGGTTTTGCTGAGGCCATCAGAAAAGCTTTGAGGAAGTAGGCTTGGGCCTTGCTGGAAACCAGTGGTCCCTGCTGGGCTCGTGCAGTGCTCGTGGACTTGGTGTGGGCTACCGCAGTTTCCCTCTGGGACCATGAAGCCACCCACTGAAGGCCATCAAAGGCTTGTTCAACCGTGGGGTCCCTTTCTGTTAGCTTCCCTCTGCCCTCCAGGCAGTCCTCCTCCCTGCCTCCCACCGTCCTTCCCTTTCCATGGGGAGACTTGGGGTGTCTCAGGAGCCAGCTTTCTTCAAGCCAGGCGGGCTCCGATGCTCTGAGCAGGCTGAAGGCTTTCTCTTTCCAAGACAAGTTGGTGAGTGGGGGTTAGAGAGCACTGAGCAGCTATGGCTGTTTCTTCTTTATTTTCCTTTCCCCCTCTGGGGCTGAGAGACAGGATTTTTTTTTTCTTTCTTTTTTTACAGTACATTTTGGCAGGTCCCATTTTTTTCTGACAGAAAAAAAAATAACAGGCGTATTTTGGGCGATTACTCAACTGGGGTCCTTTGTGACAGGATCTGCAGCTGCGTGACTAATGGAGCTGGCTTTCTCCTGGCTTCCTTCCCCTTTCAGAGCTCTTGTTTACTGCCCCATACCAAAAAAGAAAAATGCCATAAGCTACAGATTTTTATACATTAAAAAAAAAAAAAAAAGCCTGGTGAGATACTCAAAGGCAATAAATCCTTTGGATATTCCATTTCCAGGGCTGAAACTCCCCGCCCTCTCCCCACTTCTTTTCAAATGCTCAAGCCTTTGACTCACACCATGTGAATCTTCTTTCCCACCCCCACATCTCTGCTTTCTTCTGAACATATGTCCAGCAGATCGTGTGTGAGTGTGTGTGTGAGTGTGTGCGCGTGTGTTTGGCAGGGGCGTGGGGGAAGGGAGCAGGATGGGAACCATATTTACGGTGCCTAACTCAGCAATTGCTAAAGGAAGGGATAATGACTTCCAGGGGCTCAGGGCCTTTTTTCCCAAGGCCTTTGTGTTTCCATAGTCTATGGCAATTTTGTGGTGTAAGCAAAAGTTATTAGAAAACATGGGACTTAATGAGGAAGAGTATGTTCTGAACAGGGAGGGGCTGTCTCTTTATAGAGGAAAATCCAAATTTGGCTGGCTTTGGAATTCTCAATCGTTGCATTTCCCAGACAGCTTTTGGAAGAGATTCTAGCTTGTAGTGTTTGACAACTAGAGATCTGATGGCTTTTAATTTCAAAAGGTGTCTGGGCTGTGAGTTGATTGGCTAGTTAGGTTTAATTCAGACAGAGTGGTGTAGCCAGAGCTCAGAGTTTGTAGCCAGGTGATGGGTTTGAGTTGTGAGCTGCATGGAACAAGTCTTTGAACATCTGTAGGTCTCAGTTCCTCAGATGTTAAAATTTGGATAGTGTCCCTCCCCTTGAGGCTGCTAGCAAGGAAGGTGAGATAACAGGAGCACAAGGCAGGAGTTGTAAAGAAGTCTACAGGGATGCCTACCTACTAATGCTTCTTCCTCCCGCAGACTGGCCCGCACTTCAGCGGAGAGAGGCCTGTTGCAGAGCTCTGATTCCTACCGACGGAGAGTAAACAGCGGCCCAGCACGTGTTATCACTCAGGGGCCTGGAGGCTGGTACTGCCTCTGAGTTTGCCCACTCCCTAGTCGTGGGCCATGTGGGTCTCAGAATCATAATGGAGCACATTCCTTGCCTACTGAGGAAACTCCCTCCTCATCCAACCCAGACAAAAAGCACCCACTAACCCCCTCTTGCCTGCACTTTCTTCTGTAACTAACTCATCTTGTGCACACATCGAAGCAAGGAATCGACCGTTGGGCATAGTTTAGCCACTCACCCAACATTTATGGAAAAACTGCTTGATGGCTAACTCTCCCACTTCCCTTTCTCCCCTTCCTTCTCCTCTCTGTTATTCTCTGCACATGGGTCTTTTTTTTTTTCACATTGGTCATTTTTAAAAATGATTCCACTTGTAGTTTTCCCAGAGTCTTTACTGGTTAAGAACACATCAAATGACACTCTGAACCCTCCAGTAAGTTACTATCTTTTTTCACTCTCTGTAGTTCAAAAGTCTAAAAATCTAATGTTATCAATAAAGTTGATTTTGCCAGAGGGTAAACTGAGCCAGGGAACGAACAGGTCAAAGTTTACACAGTAAGTCACGGACACAGACAGAAATAGAAACCCCACAACCTGATTCTGTTTGCCTGGTGTTTAAAGAGGCATCTTAGTTTGGAGATCCCAGAATAGCTTTTCCTAGGCTGGCCAGCTGTGAAGTGATGTGTTGCAAGGGTTATTTTTTGCCTTGGCTTAACTCTTAAAAAAACACCCCAAACTCCAAAATCAGCCTAAGAAAATCCATTTCTCAGAATGTCATCTGCTTGCCAAGTTTAAACCTAGTATATTACATCATGAACGCCTTTGGGCCTCACTCTCAGCTTATGATGGCGCTCAGATATCTGAATTAAGTTCAGAAATCATAGTTTATTGAAGGAAACAGATCATTAAGTCACTCCACTGGACTGAAACCGTTGACATTGCTTATTTAGAGAAGCTGAGCATTGGCTAATGTTCTTCTGATTCCTGTGGACCTAGACGAGCTGCAGCTATTTAACAAAGTGTGTGGCCATCAGATGGCATTGGGCCCTTAGGGGCTGATAGGAACAGGGATGGGTGTTGGAACTGGTATATGAAAGACGATTGTTAAATTTTTAGGAATTTTGTGAGTTGGTTGTTAAATACAGACATTATTAAAAATCAAATGATATAGACTTACAATTAAAGGACATATTAAAAAGAAAAGTCAGAAATGCTAAAAACAGATCACATCCTAATTATTTTACTAAAATTTACTATTATCTATGCTTTTGAGTTATATATATACATCAATCATGCTGGTGTGAATCTCTTCCCAGTTCCACATCCATTAGCATCGTATTTGTAGCTTAAAATGAATCATGCTAAGAATATTTACACCACAGAAACGGGCAAACTCTATGCTTAGTGCTTGATTCTTTTTCTGATTTTCTAGTGATTAACAGTCATTCTCTAAGTGATGAAGAAAATATTAATAAAGTCTATTAAATCAAGAGTATGCTGTGTCTATACTAATGACTTTGGGAATAACACCAAATATGGATATGATGTTTTCAAAAGCTGCTATTTGACTCAGCAAAGAAGTGGCTCACATCAAGGAATAACGAGTGAAGCTCTAGAACAGAGTCATGTGCAGCTAATGACAGAGACTCATTTTTCAGAACGTGTTGTTAGGTGATTTTCATCATTGTGTGAACATGATGGAGTGAACTTACACAAGCTAAGGCGAGTGCGAAGTCACCAGAGGATGTGATTTTAGGGAACCCGTGTCCTTTGTGTAGTCCTTTGTTGATGGGGACATTGTTATGTGGGACATGACTGCACATCTTCATCATTTCACTTTTCTCTCACTCAGTATTGTAAACCAAATTGTCCACCGACATTTCTGTCCCATCTGCAGTGGGCAAGCCGGTTGTTAAACATTTCTCAGCACACTATGGAAAGGAGCCGGTAAGAACCATTGCCTTGGGATCCCAGAGGGAAGAACATTATTGAATACCTACAACTCAGCAATAAGGAGTATGCCTGAGGGACTTAATAATTGTTGGGAAGAAAGCAACACAAGTAATACAATTTACATTCAGCAGCAAAGATTTTCGTGAGGGTGGGAATGTGGAAAATAAACCAGATATGCTAAACTGAAGGGTACCACTGGACACCAACAAGGTTGAAGGGTAGAAAAGCAAAATCACTTCCAAGTTCAAGGTGAGCATTAAGACTGCATATTCACAGTGCTTTGAAGCCTTATAGGTCTTTCCTCTACGTAAACTGACACACATGATGGCTAGAACAGAATCATAGGAAGATTGTTAGCTATCAGCATCCCATCCATTTTACAGATGGGAAATTGAGGCATCGGCAAGTTAAGGAGTTTGCCCAAGGTTACTCTGTCTACATGTATAGCTAAGCTGAGACTTGATGGAGACACAAATAACACAGACTTTGTGGTCAGACACAGCTGGTTAGAAATCCAACCTCAACATTTATGCAACTTTGCTAAGGTTGCTTTACATTTTAAGCTTTTTTTTTAGAGAATAACTTTTATTTATTTTTCCCATCTTTCGTTTGTAGTGCTGGGGTTTGAACTGGGTCCTTGGGCATGCCAGGTAAGCGCTCTAACCGCTGAGTCACTGCTCCAGCCCCAGCTTTGGTTCTTTTTAACTTACAAAATGGAGAGGATAATGCATGGGTCACAAGCTTGCAGTGAGGGTGGTTGAAATGAGATGGGAGGTGTAAAGGACCTGGTTCTTACGAGGCTGACCATAAAAGTTCATTTCCTTTTCCTTGCACTATGAATTTTGACATTACTTATGCTGAATGTAATTGTAAGATTCTTTTGGCTAAAATACTTATTTTTCTATTTATCTTTCTTTTTTTTTGTTTTGTTTTGTTTTGTTGTCTTGTTTAAGTAAAATGACTCTGCAAGCCTTTAGACCAAACCAGTTTGAGGGGTTAGGGGCAGAGGCAGGGAGTATGGAAGGAGGGGCCCGAAGAGGATGGAAGCCTGGTGTGAAATTGTTGTGAAGAGCTCCTTTGCCCCTTGGTAATTGGAGTGAATGGGTGGGAATAGACCTTGCTCAGCAAGACCATTCCATGCAACAGGAGCTAGAGTTCCAGATGAGCTGTCTTGCCCAGACCTGAGACCCCGCATTACCACCTGCACAAAGGAGGGGTTTCCAGAGATAACACCCTCCTCTAAAAACCCTCACAGTCTCCTCACGGGGGGCAGAGGCCTCAGGCCCCCATCCACTGTTGCCTTTCCTTCCTAGATTTGTCATTTTTCTGTCACCACATGGCTTGCTGTATCATTTACTAGACTATAAGCTCCAGGAGGGCAGGACTTTTCTTTATTTCATTTGGGATCTAGGCCAGTGCTGGGGACGCACAGGGCTCTTAGTAAATACTGCCAAAGAAGAGAGTAAAATCAAGTATTATCCCCACCTTCTCCTCTTTTGAAATTCTATTTCAAATAGCAGTATTTTTTGATCAAGTTCAATAGACCCAGATTTGGCTCAGATCTCACAAGCGTGAACCATGACAGTGAGGGAGTCCAGGCAGAGCTCACCGCAGAAGCTGGTGTCCCTGAGGATGGTTTTACCTGCTGATGTGGACTGAACAAGGCAACTGAGCTAAGAGGTGAAAAAACTAGTGGTTCAAATCTGGGCCCAGTACTTATTAGCTATGTAACCTTGGGCAAGTTATTTTATCTATGAGTTTCATTTTTCTTATCTGCAAAACATGGATAAAAATATCCAGGATAAAAATATTGTGAGGTTGTGGAGTGAATGCGATGAAGCATGGTGAGTGCTTAGCTCAGAGGGCATGGGGAAAGGGAGTTAGTCTCCATCACCTTGTGGAGGTGGAGGCGATTTCTCGCAGGGGTAAAAGCAGAGCTGGGGAGATGGGAGAAAGCCAGACATGCTGGATTGCCCTGCTTCTGTGTTCACAGACAGATGTCCCACCAGGCGGGCATGGGACAGTGCAAATGCGCTTTGCTGCAGCAACACTGATCTGGGAGAACTTGACTGAGACCTGCCTGTCACCATTATAGCCCTAGCTGGACCTAGAAGCCACTGGAATGACTCCAATGTCTTTGGGTGCATATGGTGTCTAACCCAGCCTTCTTCCTTTCAACAAAATAACCATGAATGCATCTCAACGTGAAAGAAAGTGTGAAAGGGGGAGGGTACCAAGGCCATGCTCCAAAATAAGAGGCTGACGGGCTTAGAAAGGGAGAGGGAGCAGAGAGGGCTGCTGCTTTCCTTCCATGAAGGACTGTGGTCCCCCTGTGGGAGAGGGGCGTCCAAGAGGTATTGCAAGAGGAACTTTGGCTTTGCATTTTGTGCTTCTCAGGTTAATCCTGACCTCCTGTTGGCCCTGCCTGCATGTGGAGACACAGTCCCTGGATGCTGGGCAGAGAGCTCTGTCATTGTCAGTGCAGCTTAGGAGCTAAGCACATGAATGGCTGCCTACAAAGCACTCTGGGTTCTTTGCTTGAAAGCCACCAGAGCGAGACAAAGGGTGCTTTCCCTCCTGCATTCCTCAGCAAGGGGCTCGCCATGCCTGGCTCCTCAGAAGACCCGTGCAGGTGCAGACATGTACACCTACCCCAGCTGCTTGCCCCCCCGCCCCGTGCAAATTCCACCACCCTCCTGCACTACTTCTGTGACTGTGGCATGTCACATTGTCGCATGGCCTCGGTCTTCCCCAGGAGCCATAGACTCTCTACACCCCTGCCTACTGGGACATCCGAAAGCTCTTACGGATGGTTTTAGATTCTCTGGAGCCTCTATGGGCCAGCCTGTGTTCCCAAACCAAATATAGCACTAGCCTTGTTCTAGGTCAGAGTGTTTGAGGTCCCCAACTGTCATCTACTGTGAGAATCTAGAGCCAGCCAGCCAAATAGGGGTTCCGGTTTCCATTTGTTAGCTGTGTGACCCTAGAGAAGTCACTTTAACCTCTCTGTGCGTGGTTTTCTCATTTCTAAAATGAGGACTATAGTTCATCCACCTTAGAGGTTGTTACATTCCCAGTACGAATTCATGCATTTGAGTTAGGAGTTAACACAAATGTGGGCACTCATAATATGTATGTACATAGTAAGAATAATTCTAAGTGATAAATGATAGGAATCATGATAGACATTACTATCAGTTTGCCACCCCATTTATCAATTTGGTCTCATTTTCCTGACTTTCTTACCATAAGGCTAAGCCTGGCCCTGTGTGGCCTAGGTTTGCTACTGTTATCAACACTCTAAGACTTAAGTGAGTAAAGGGCTGTGTGACACAGGTGGGGACGGAGGATTAAGTAGAAGACATGGATGGACTCAAGGGCAGGGGAGGAGATAAAAGTCACAGGAAATAGGATGAGCGAACAGTACCTGCAGTAACCCTCTCAGATCCCGCAGCCCAACACAGTAGCACGGTGTCTGTGTAACTCCCATCACTGGGATATAGAATGAATGAAACTCTTTAGATTTTTAGTTCATTGAAAAAGGGATCACACCTTTGCATTGCTTATGTCAATTCATTTGAAATGAATTAATTCATTTGAAATGAATTAAATTGAACTGCATGTGAAAGTTTGTGTATTGGCCGGGTGCAATGGCGCATGCCTGTAATCCCAGACACTTGGAAGGCTGAGGCAGGAGGATTGCAAGTTCAAAGCCAGCTTCATCAACCTAGCAAGGCCCTAAGCAACTTAGCAAGATTCTGTCTGAAAATAAAATAAAAAGGGCTGGAGATGTGACTCAGGGAACTCAATGGTTAAGCACCTCTAGGTTTAATCCCAAGTTACCAAAAAAGAAAGAAAGAAAATTCATATATTGACCCTATTTCTCCTCCCTTGACTTAGAATGGATGGTGGAGGATAACTATGGTCCCTGTTTCATCCCCAGGCCCTTTCAGATCACTTTTGTTACCATGCTAAGCCCATAAAGAAATCAGGAGTCCCTTGGAGACCCAAGTCAGTTGCAAGAATCCAAGTATGGTCCCATGTCCATTTGCCTAGGCATTGAGACACTTTCTCTGTTCATGTCAGAACCATCAGATAGAACCATGTTAGGTTCTGTGACAGGAAGCCCAAGAGACTTGAAATCTCCTCAAACTGCATCTCAGAAAAGCAGGGCCCCAACACAGATTATGTTAGATCCACAACTCTCTCTGGATGTTAACAACACCTTAGCCCCTGAGATGTGATCCCCAGAAAGGCCTGTTTGTCTAACTTCTGCTTCTCCTCCTGGCTTGGAAGAACATTCCCCTTTCCCTCCCATCAGGAGGGAAATTTCCCTCCTGTCTTTTCCTCTACTGTCTTTCCAATACTATGGTTTATAGTAAATTCCCATTATTGGATTGCCTGGCTTTGCTCTAGTCATGTAAAATGAAGAGTTTTAAATTTATGAGTCTTTTTTCCCCATAAAGTTTCTAGAAAGTCAAGAGAGTCAGTGAGGACCCTCAAGGCTGAGCGGTGGCCCGGGTCCCTTTCCACAGCAGGCTGGAAGTGGGTGAGCCCATGGCTGGGAAGACACAGCACAGGATGACTCAAGGGAAGGGAGGTATCATGGTTTATGGAGTTCACGGATGTACTCCAGCATGCTTAGCAGATGGAACCTGGACTCTGGCGCCATTTGTGTACAACTCGACATGCCATTTATACTCACGTGTGCCTACTTAGAATCAACGAGAAGCACCGAGGGCAAGTGAAAGTACTCTTTTTCTTTTTCTTTCTTTCTTTTTCTTTCTCTCTCTCTCTCTCTCTCTTTCTTTCTTTTTAAAGAGAGAGGGATAGTGAGAGAGAGAGAGATAGAGAGATAGAGAGAAAGAGGGAATTAATTTTACTTTAATTTTGCATTTGGGCTTTGTTGCTCTGAGACTCTGTTGTGCACGTGGTGATGGGGTTAGAACTCGTGTACTTGTGCATGCTAGGCAAGTGCCATAACTGCTGAGCCACTGCTCCAGCCCCAGAAAGCGCTCTTTTCTGAGTGGTGAGGACATACATGACTTTTATCTTTTTGTTTTAGCTCATGCACATCTTCTGGTTTTTCTACAATTAATATGATACCTTAGAATAGAAATTAAAAGACAGAATTGATGTTTTCCTCATATTTTATGTGAAATTTTTAATGAAATATACAAATATATATTCATATATAGGCATATATGAAAATGATTCTATGTACCTCATTTATATAAGTACATATTGAATAATATCTAATGTGAAATGTAATATATATATAACATATACCATGCATTAGAATATAGGTGATTATCCATGGAGAAATAGTGAAAGGAAAATGTAACAAAATATCACCAAGTTTTCTAGTTGTATTTTTCTGTATTTTCCCAGGTTTTTGCATTGGACATTTATTATTGTTGTAATTAGGAGAAAAAAAGCTGCGCATATGTTTATATATTTGTATATGTGTGTGTATGTATGTTTGTGTTTTATTCTGTATGCTTCCTTTGGTGAAAACAAAAATTTTCAAGTTACTTCTAGCTAACTCATTATTTTTATTTTTTTCCTGGTATAGATTAGCTATCTGCTTTTCATTCTCTTTCTTTCTTCCTTTCTTCTTTTTCTTTTTCTTTTCTTTTATGTTCTTTGGTGGGGGGCATCAGGGATTGAACCCAGGGGTGCTGTGCTTAACTACTGAATCACATTCCCAGCCCTTTTTTTATTAAAAGGGCTGGGAATGTGAGAGAGAGAAAGACAGAGTCAATTTTATTTAGTTTTTCATGTGGCTTTCATTGTTCTAACACTTCATTGTGTATGTGGTGCTGAGGTTTGAACCTGCATCCTTGCACATTGCCAGGCAAATGCCATAACCGCTGAGCCACCACTCCAGCCCAATTTAAAAAAAAATTTTTTTTCAGGGCTGGGGACCGAACTCGGGGCCTTGCGCGTGCTAGGCAAGCCCTCTGCTGCTGAGCTAAATCCCCAACTCCCAATTTTTAAAAAATTTTGAGACAGGGGACTGGAGCGGAGGTAGGGCAGTTACAGTGCTTGCCTGGCATGACCAAGGACACGGGTTCAAACCCACCACTACATATACAACAAAGTGTCAGAGTAATGCAAGTCACACGAAAAAAGTAAATAAAATTGATTCTCCCTCTCTCTCTTAAAAAAAAAAAATTGAGACAGAATCTCACTAAGTTGCTTAGGGCCTCACTGAGTTGCTGAGACTGGTTTTGAACTTGCGATTCTCCTTCCTCAGCCTCCCAAGCTGCTGAAATTACAGGCCTGGCTAGCTATCTGTTTTTTTTTTGTTTGTTTGTTTTTTTATTTAACATAAAAGCAAGCATAGCTCTTTTCCCGCTTTGATAATTTCTAAAAGCTGGGTTTGGGTCCTCCAGGCACTACAGGATTTGGTGTATATCTGGCTAGCGTGTAGAACTGGTCAGCAGGGTTGGGTGAACTGTGGATGAGCATCTAGAATTGTTTACAAATAGTGAGAAAAACATTGAGTAGAGAATGTTCTGGACTTAATTCCCTTGCATGAGGAACATGTTTTATAGGTGCTGCCTGTCTTTGGGGGATGCATGGGAGATTAATCAGGAATTCTGTTCACAGTGCAAAGCAAGAGAGAGGTAATGGGATTTTGAAGCTGCATCCTGGCTGTCTAGGCCCCAGGGGAGATGAACATGATGATCTCATGGTTATTTTCCATCTCTTATGATCTATGGTACTTCCCTGATGCTTGTGTAGCTGTTTGTAATTTGTTCTTTGGCTAGTACTTTCTAGATTGCTCTGAAGGAAAACATTGATTTCCCCATTTTTTTTTCCTGGGCCATATAAATAGAAAAGTTTTAGGTTCCCACCCTCTGTTTATAGATTTGCCTCAAGCACTATTATCCAATATGCAAAAGGGCTGAAGATAAAGCAAGTTCTAAATAGGTGGACCTGAATTCTCCAGAACCTCTGGACCAAGATGGTTCCAACTGTCAGCAAGGACTCACTTTGTATTCCCAGCCGCATCATCCCTGGAGTCTCTGAGGGCAGAAAGGCCTCTGTCTCTGCTTAGAATTTTGAAATTTTCTGAGAGAAGTTTTGGTGTAATGGCAAATGTCATTTTGAGGCGTCAGAATGTTTTCCACTCATCACAAATCACCCTTCCACAAAGCAGTTTTTAAATCCTTCCCTAGTGCTAGGAAGGATTGAGAAACAATAGAGGATTCATGCTTTTGTCTAAATTGCATGGAAAGTTCCAGGGGCTCCAGGAGGGAAGGATGGGGAGGAGAATAAAAACAGAACACCAGGGTCTCAGGATGTCCAGCTTAAAATATTAGCCTCTGGGACTCACTGCTTCAAACATGTCACTGAGTCTATAAATACCCCTCTCATCACCTGGAGTTGTGAAGCTAACTCTGTTTAGCTTCTCTGCTGTTGCCTTTATGGTCTTGCTTGATTGCAGGACCCTGTTCACCCAGCCACCACCTTCCCTGGCCTCTGGGGGATTCTAGGATTATCAGGGAGATTGCCTAGAAAGGAAAACCTGTCATACCATTGCCCCCAAGAAGGGACCACCAGGACCTCCATTCAGTTTCATTAAACATTTCTATAGTTCTTCCTGGCTACACATGTTTTGGGTCAATTAAATTCCTTTTTGGATAACCAATCAAATCCATAAGATTGCCAAAGGCTCAACAGTGTTCAGAGCACTGTGGAGGTACCCTTGGGGCAGACAAAGAATTCTAGGACAGGTTCATTAGAGAGACAAAGGTTAACACGCATGCAAGACAGTCTTCAATAAAAAAGTGAACTGTACAAGTAGACAAAAAGTTCAGGGAGTGAAGAAAGCCGGCAATGCAGGCTCCAGACTTCCCAAAGATTTGTTGGGAAGTGCGGTGAATTTGCAGGGAGGACCTTGTTGGAGCTGGACCTCTCAGAAGATGGGCAAAATATAAATAGATGGTTGTGAGCCAAGGGAATTCAATGGATGAGGATGAAGGAGGAGATGGGGTGAGTCTGCAGGTCTGGTCAATGGAAATGCATGTGAATGAAAGACAGGAGAGCAGATTGAGAGTAGGTGAGGGCCACATTATAGAGGGGTTTAGCAGCTTCTTTTTCACTAAGTTCCCTACATTTTCCTTATACACTGTCCTACTGTCTCCTTCCACAGAGCGTAAGTCTTGAAGCCCACTGGCCAAGTCAGGATGGGTGGTTTGTCCAGTTATCCTGAATGCCCCATGGACAGTCCAGGCTGGCTTTCCCTAGGCAGGGAGTTTAATTCTGCCAATGGAGCTGGCCTGGGAAAAGGCTGGATCAAGGGTTTGGGCTATGTCCCCACAGGCTATCATCTTGGGAGGGCCAGTGGCAGACGCCAGGAGCTGGCTGGCATCAGGGTACAATCTGGTAGCCACAGAAGAGACCCTTGTCCTTGGAGGGTCTGAGAGCCCACAGACACCTGCTAGGCTTGGCTCGCCTCGGCTGATAGTGTTTCCAGCAGAGACGAGCAGGCGATGGATGGGTGGTTGAGAGGGGGCAGTGGTAGGAGAAAAGGGTCTTCAGTATGGTAATGAGATATTTCCGAGCGTATTTATTAATGCACATGTTCTGGCCTTGGACACGATACTAGCAGATGTAAATTGAGTTTTTCAGTTGTTACCGGAAGTACTCCAATGGAAGATGCAGGTAGAAAGAATCTGACTGAGCATCTCTCCATGTGAAAGGAAGGTTATAAAGAACAAATGTCCAGAAGGGCAAAGAAGGGCTCTATAATGAGACAGAGGATGTGAGGGGTCAAGATATGAGAAAAAGACCCATTGCTGGGGCTCATGGGCTCCCAGGGATGGGAACTATGGCAGCAGTTCTCGGGCCTTTCCCTGTCCATGCTCCTGGCCTACTGCCACGAATGTGGATTCATGAGATCAAGAAGCAAATGCAAGGGAAGAAGTCTTCGCAGCAGAAATGTTCCATAAAGAAAGACTTATTCCCACCAACAGAGCTGCAGCAGGGGGTCCTTGCCACTCCTCCCGCCTCATAACCATGACTTTCTCACTCAAAGACTATCCATCTGTCCAGCCCTTACGCCAAGCCCCAGAGCCCCATGCTGATTCCTCTGGAAGAGCCCCAGCTCCCAGGGTGACCTCAACAACAGCAGGGCCCATGGACGACTCCAACCCCAAACTTCCCGTCACAAGGCAGGGTCGGCCTGGTCCATGGAAGTTACAATAACACAGTGGCTGTTTATGAGTAAGAACCCTCAATAAAGTCATCGGACGGTTCTCTCAGCAGCGTGTCTAATCTTCTCTGGCTGCCTTTCTGGGTGCTGGGCTCCTGATCTATTTTGGTCTCTCTCTTCTTTGACTCATTCTATGACTTCCGTGCCATAAAATCTGAGCCCCCCCAGTGCTTGGTCCCACCAGCAGGCAGACAATTCAGAATTAGCTGTGGTCATGGTTGTCTAAACTGACAGACAGGGAAACTGAGGCACAGCAGGCCATACGGCCTTGTCCTGCCTCCTGCAGAGGGCCAGCAGCACAGCTGCCAGTAAGGCCCAGGGTTCTGGCTGGGGCTTTAACTCTGGAGCTCTCATGGAAGGTCCAGGCCATGTGAACTCTTTCAAGTCTTTTGATGGCTACACATCTTAGGGCCGTGTGGCAAATGGGATTGTGGCGGAAATGCAGAGGGGTGGGAAGCATGTGTGTGTGTGTGTGTGTGTGTGGTGGGCTTGATACTAGTGTTTGAAATCCTCCCATGCCTGGAATTTGACAGAAACAGAATAAAGACCAGAAAACCCAAAATAATGGGGGTGAGAGAACAAAGAGCTTTCCCAAAGCCATGGTGCTAGCTGTGGGCAAAACGTCTTCCGGTTTCTCATGCAGAGCCCTTGCCCTTGGGCTCAGTGGGCTGGCTGGCTGGGCTGGTTTGGCCAGTCCAAGGCCACTTCTGGACTCCTGATTGCAAATTCTGCTATGGCCAAAGGCCCCCCGGGTGCTCTGAAGAGGGGAGTAAGGAGGCAGGGGACAGTTAGGGTTTCAAACACTTTCTAGGTGTCTCGAGGGACCTACATATTTCCTATGTAAAGTTCAGTCTGTTTGCAATTAGACTTCTCTTTGCTTATTTCCGGAGAGATTAAAAATAGTGAGATCAGCTTAATCTGGGACTCTCTGAGATCAACAAGGCCACTGTTTCCATCAGTATGAAAATACCAAGCTGTCCCACCCACAGCCATGGGGTCACGCCATGTGGCAGGCCCAGCAGGCTTTCTGTAATGAAGGCACTTTAAGTTGTACATGTTCTCAACAGAGAAGACTCTGTTTCTGGACCCCAGCAAGGCTATCTTCTTTTCGATTTTAACTAAAATGGAAGGGATCCAGCAGTGTTTGGGGCCTGAAACCCTCTCTTCTAATGAGCTCAAGTCGCAGGCCCTGTCAGTCCATAAACCACTCTGCCCACACCACTGAGAGAGCTTTCTCCCAGGATGGTCCTTAGGTTTCAGGGACCATGGCTGATGGTGCCAGGTTGCAGCCTCTGATGAGGCCTGCTGAAGCGTAGACATATAGATCTAGAATAGGTAGAGACAGAGAGATCCTATTGGCTCTGGGTCTCTGGAGAGTTAGACTAATATACTAGGGGAAAAGCAGAAAGTAATTTCTCTAATATCTAATAGACATTTTTGTTAATTCACAGGGAAATGGAGTAGCTTACAGGAATAATAGAATTTCATTAAAGCAGCAATACTTACTGGTATAGTAAATAATCAAAGTGTGTTGTTACAAAGACTAAACTTGGTAGAAATGGCCTGGTCTTTTAGCAATCTTGGTTCTAAAGGATGGTGCTGGCTGGTCAAACTTCCTGTCTGGAGTTCTCCCTTGCCCAGTCTGGGGACCCCCTGGTGCAGCTCCCCACATTAAAATAGATGACATGCCACTGTCTGTACACCTGAGCTTGCAAAGTCCAGGCCAAGTGCTGGCCCGTCTCCTTCCTCTTAGTACCTTTTAAACTATGTGTGCACTTTTAAATAACAGCTGCAGATGAGGGCTTTTTAGTCACCAAAGTCAGAGAACTGCTTTAGCAAAAGGCAAATCCAATGGTCCGTGCAATGGAAAGATTTCAAATTAGAGCTCACATCAGAAGAAATTGGATTCAGGGCTAAAATAATATTAGCAGGACTTGATCATTTTCTGTTTCTCTGCCCTGCTCTTTGGTATGCTGGCTTCAGACTCAGGATTCATGTGATAGGAAAAGGACCACGGTTACAGTCTCCATTCCACCCAGACACGTGGTTCAAAGGCAGAGAATGAATCTCCTTTCCAGAAGTCCTAGGCAAAACCTCAAGGTATCTCATTGGCTCTGATTTATCCAACCTCCATTTCTAAACCAATCACTATGCTGGAGAGGGTGTAACACTCTGATGACTGAGTCCTGATCCTAGGCTTCACCCTGAGCTGGGGGTGAAGTTGCTGCACTGAGTCACAGGGAGCGAGAGCAGGGGACAGTGTGGGACCCCAAGAAAAAGAGGGGGCATGGGTTCCAGAAGAGAGTGGATAAGTGCTGAATAGTTAAAATGATAAATTTGAAAGCCTGAAATGCACAATCTATTCATTTATGGCAAAGCCCCTCTGGGGGCTTTTGTGAAGTTGGCTTGGTGCCCCCGTGCATGCTTGCTAATTGCCACTGCCGGGGTGATACTCTTATGGTAAAGAAGGCTTTACCCTTGAGCCCATCTCTCAGCAGCCAGCTCTAATTACCAGTATCTTCCACCCAGAACCTGATCATAGGCACAGATTGGGATAGGATAAGGGAGTATATTTCGGACAAAGCTGATGTTTCCACTTCACACATGTGACTAGTAAGGAACTTAGCCAGGAATAACTCTTTTTATACAGCTTTGGAAATCATGGCCTAGGTCATAAATCACTGGATGAAGATCTATCCACATCTTTTAGCTTAAAACTCACCTTCCATCTGCCCAGTGTCCTACTGGAGGAGCAAAGCAAGAGAAGAGCTGGCCACTGAGTATTCAATTGTGTCATCCCATTGGGGATAGCCCCTGAGCTTGTGGGGAGGTCACCTTCCCATGGCATTGCCCTTAGTGGCAATTTGGGGTCAGGCAAAAACTTTGAGTTTGGTTCCTCATCCCTTCTCTTGTGTTTTTGCCAATACAGCCTTAAAAGTCATGGAAATATCTCTGGTTTTCTAATTCGAGGGATTCTGGCAACAGAGGTCAGAGAGTGGAGGGTCATGTAGGAGAATGTGGAAAGGCAGATGTCTCTAGGTGTGAGGACAGTGACCCTTGGTGTAGCAAAGTGAGGAGGGGAGAAAGGAGCTGAAAGGACAGAAGGAGCGTGACAAAGCTTGTGCTCCGGGAAGGGAGAACTGTGAGAGAGGGCACTGGCAGAAGAGGCTGGGAAAAGGAGTTTGTCTACATTGAGAATCCAGGATGCTTTGTTATGCCTTCCTATTAGGGTAGACATCTAAGCACCTGCCAAGCTTCTGACACAGGAGACAGAGGATAACATGGCATGAGATGGCCTAGCAGATGAGTTGACACAGTGATCATTCAATAGCACAAGCTCCGTAGTAAAGGTGGGGGTTGGACAGCAAATAAGTGGACCAACCCAATGTGACTGAACTCGAGCAAGACAGAGCAGCTAGATTCATTGGCAGTAAACAACCTTCCTGGGACTATGAAGGAGGGAACTGCTTTCTCTTTTCCGATAGGGGTAGCTGTATTCCTCCGTCTTGGCACCATTTCCAACTTTGACAGGGCCCAGATCTTTGGGGAATCTTGTTTCGCTCTACCCCAGCTAAAAATAGTTGGGTGAAATGTAACTGACCAGAGAATCTTTGACCTCTTTCAGATATAGCTTTTGGACCAAGTTAAGAGACTCTCGCCTGATCCTTATTTTGGTAAGAACACCATCTGCAGGGAGGCTCGGTGGGAGAGCTCTGTAAGGGCAGGCCAAAGGGTGCCGTGTTTCCTTAGCTTAAACAAGGAGGCATCATGTGTAACCGTGAGGTTAGGGGACTTTAAGATCATACAGGGTCTCAGGAAAGGGTCGCCAGATAGAATGTAAGAGCAGTCTCTGACAAGTATTTGCTAAAGTTTTCTCTGGAAAATAACTATGAGAATCGACTACTTCTTTAGCTCATATAATAACAACAACACTTAATTTTTTCTTTCTCTTGTAGTGTGTGGGCAGATTATCTGATATACAAATTCCCTGAGAGCCATAAAGTCAAATCTTGTAGCTTATCGCCAACATATTCTAGCACCAAAGCAACACCCTCAATGATTAGATTTTCTCTTAATAAAAATCTGTAATGTACACTTTTTAAGTGTGTACATCTGATGCCAGTTAGTGTTTTGCAAATATGATCTCATCAAATCCTGACAGTGGACTTTCGAGGAGGAGTTACTGAACCGATTTCATAAAAGAGAAAGCAGAGGCTGCGAGAACTTAGCCCCGTTTAGAGAGTGGAGGGGGCTGCATTCAGTCCAGCCCAGTGAGACCACAAGTCCCGAGCATGTAAACTCTACAGTATTGTTCTCACCAACACCTACGCACCCTCCCACACCTGAGCACAGTTGGGCAAGTCTTTAGAAGCATGACTCAAACTACGAGTGTGCCAGTGAGCATCCTGGCAGGAAAGAGATGGCATGCTCAAATGGAGCAGAATTTAGAAATGGAAGCACCTACAAGATACGAGCAAGGTTAAAGGAAGCTAACAAGGCATAGCGAACTCCTCCAGGGCCAGCAGGGGTGAGGACCCGGAGGGTAAGGGCAGAGAGCCATGAGAGAAAGAGGACACAGCACCCGCCCCCCCAACAGGGGCTGTGGCCTTAGGTGGAGGGACAGTTGAGAGACACAGTCAGGAAGAACCAAGGGAATAAATATCTTGACTTTGTCCTACCCATCTGGGTCTTGGTGCTTCTCACTGGCTGAACTCAAATGAAGCCAGAGCACAAAGGTGCCCAGTAATACATTCCATAAGGGCAGCCTCCTGGGGCACAGTGCAGTGGGGAGAAGGATGGAGAGGTGATGCGGAGGGGAAATGGACATGGTCAGAACAATGTATTAACAAGACCATCTGTTTGAGGACTTCTGCTTTGGGTTCAAGGGGGATCTCTTTGTTTACAGTAAAGCAATGACTTCTGAAGACCTAGGAAAGAAAGTGTTGATCATTAAGAATAAGCATAGTCACCAAGAAAACAGGTGACCTACCAATTGAATTTTTATTAAGGGAATGGATGTGATTGCTAAGTTGGCGGTCACAGTAGCAGAGCAGCATCTCATGGCATTCCTGGGGTCGATGAGGACTGGAAGGCAGCATAAGTGTGATTGCTGTGGATGTGTGCTACGTGACCATCCTTAAAGCTGCTCATAAACAGATGGGTACCTACCGGAACAGGGGATCCCATCAATATTCTGGAGCTTTCCCATGGCATTCTGGAGCTTTCCCTTCCTTTTCAGTACTTCAATTGGAGACTTGGAAGAACTGTCAAGAGGCCAGGTTTACCCACTTGCTGTCAGCAGGAGTGGCTCATACCTTGAATATTGGAATTAGAATCTCCAACAATGATTGAATTAATGGTGGTTAAAAGTTACACAACAAAATAGAATAGGATTGGGGCTGGAGCAGTGGCTCAGTGGTTACAGTGCTTGCCTGGCATATGTGAGGATGCAGGTTTGAACTCCAGCACCACGTACACAGTGAAGTCTTGGGGCAACGAAATCTACATGAAAAACTAAATAAAGTTGATTCTCTCTCTCTTCTCTCTCTCTCTCTCACTGTCCCTCTCTTTTAAAAAAATGCAATGGGATTAAACATATGTACCTTGGGCAGAATCATGGAGCTCTGCGTGTTCAGGATAGAGGAGGTGTGGGAGACTTGAGGGCCTGGACTTACAGTAAACTTGATGTGAGTCAACAGCATGACTATCAAGAAAATTGGTGTGACCTTGCTTGAAGAATAAGTTTGGGTGACATTAACTGAGGAAGAGCCTTGAGGAGGAGGAAATCTTGTCTTTTTACTGGACTCTTCGCTGGCCTGTTCCACCTGGGATGCTACCACACCACTTTTAAAGAAGCAGCAGAAAGAAAGTGGACTACATTTAGAGATGAAGCACGGGGATATTGAGCATTTCTGAGAATATTTCACATGGGGAACATGAGAAGGAAAAGCAGAAGAGACAAGTAAGAGAGAGGGCAAATGAGAGAGAGAGATCTTGGGAGTATGTGAACAATGGTTATGTGGAAGAGCCTTGTCCATAGGGCAGAAAGACCAGTGGGTGACAGCTAAAGAGAGGCTGGGCGGAGGTCACCCTGTGGGCAGTCAGAATGACATGTGGGGAGCTGAGCCTGCTCTCCCTGGAGGCGCCAAGCCCAAACTGCAGCACCCAAATGAATAGGAGGGCCACGTGGTCTCAGGGCATCTCCATGCATCACAAATGGCATGAGTAATACTTGCACACAGTACCTCCTTCACTCTAGCAATTTATCAGCCACTTTAAGAGGTGACGGAGGCCACCCAGTAACCAGTCTTCAGCCCTGGGTCATCAGACACTTAAGGCAGGGCACTCCTCTTCAAGCGACCTTTGGGGATCTTTGGAAATGCATATTTTCTCAGCATGGTAAAAGAGGCTTTGGGGCTAGGAGCCCAGCTTTGCCTTCCCTCTAGCCACTTCTGGCCATGCAACTTTGGTGCAGCCCCTGTGCAGGCAGAGGGGAGTCCTGACCTCAGGGAGCTTACTGCCTAGGTCCATCTCTAGTTCTGTGAAGTGGGAGTAATTATTACTGCCATCCAGCATGTAGTAAGAAATACATGAGGGGCTGGAGCCGTGGCTCAGCGGTTACAGTGCTTGCCCGGCAGGTGCAAGTACACGAGTTCAAACCCAGCACCACGTACACGACGAGGTCTCGGAGCAACAAAAGCCAAGTGAAAAACTAAAAATAAAGATTGTTTCTCTCTCTCTCATTATACCTCTCTCTTTAAAAAAAAAAAAGTAAAGAAATAGGTGGACTTTGGATATAGGAAGCCTGGGGCTGATGCAGAGCTGGTTTTCTTTCTGGTCTCTTCCTTGCAAGATGCTCAGTATTTGGGGCATTTCTAGGAATTCTTGGGCACCAGAAACCCTCATGGACCCGTATGTGAAATACAAGGTTGCTGAACATCAGGTACACTCTGTCACTCCTTCCTGAGTGGTTGCGCTCCTCCACAGTCTGCAACTCTGCTTGTGCCATCCCTTTTCCCTTGGAGACCCTACATACAGTTTGGTGGCAGTGGGCAAGAGTGAGCAAGGGGAATCTGGTGGCAGGAGTAGTCTGGCCACTCCTTACCAGCTGAGGCTCCAGGTCCTGGTTTTGCAGAGATCTCAGTGTCCTAGGTTGGGCGAGGAGTCCCCCAGTTTCAGAGTTCACTATCAGCCTGCAGCAGGTAGCTCTGCCTATCAAATTTTCAAGGTTCAGCCCAAACACCACCTCCTCTGGGGGAGCACTGACTGGCTTCCCCTTCCCTTCAACATCCTGTGCCAAAGTCAAGGTCTTAATTCCTCTGTCGTTCTGTCTCCCAACAACAGTGGACATCCTTGAGGGCTGGGACCAGGTTCTGATTCTCTGAATCCACCTGAATGTTCAGCTCCATTTTGGGGAGACAGTGGGTACCCAATAAAAGCATGTTGTTTGTGTCTTTTTCAACCTTCTTCTCACAAATCCTTTTGTTAAGTCAAGAGCTGGGAGAGGAGAATAAAGTCAGCATTTATTCACTTGACCAACATTTTGCAAATATTCACAATTCATAAACTAAAATCTGCCCACAGTCTCTCAGTCTCTCCTCCTGTGGCCAACATAGCATTTTTGGTATTGTTAAAAACATGAGATTTTATACACAACTCTGGATTTCTGAGCTGTCTTAAGTATCCAGTTGTGTGAAACTGAGTTGTGGCTGCCCGCTCTAGACGGGCCTGCTTCTCCAGTTCACACAATCCCCTCTCAGCTTCACTCCTTTGGGCTCCTGCCAGCCCCGTAGGCATTTGAGCTTGCAAATAAGGCTTATTAGTTTAAAGGCTGATGACACCAGTAGGAGTCGCCTGAAATGTGGAGCTTGGAGACATTTGCCTTCCTGGGTTAGCGTCTTGACCCACTGTGTGATGTGCCCCTCCTGCCCCTCTAGCCCAAGATTCTCTCTCCTTCCTCTGTGACCAAATCCTAATTTCCATTGTGGGTGCTGCACCTCCCACCGGTCTTGCTGGCAGCTCCTCCAGAACTCTGCCCAGGCTTCAGGGTGAGCTAGGGTGGGCCAGTGTGTGCCCCAGCAGGGAGCCGCTCCAGGTAAGCAGAGGCGGCAGTGGTGGCTGCCCATGGGCTGTTTCCCAGGCACGGGAACCTGTCTGGGGTGACCCTCCACTCAAGGGCTGGCCTGTTTCTCCAGAACCTCCTTTCAAAGACACCCCCAGCTGCAACCCTCTGCTTGGCCTGGTGCAGTGACCTGAGGTTGCCCAGGCTCTCAGGCCAGAGGGACCCCGCTGAGGTCCCATTTCCTGCCCTCTGCAGGCCCAGATTTCAAAGCCCTTGATTCTCCTCCTTCCCCTCCTGCCCACCACCCGTCCTCCTTTCCTCCCCAACATTCCTTGCTTCTTGTTTATATTGCAGAAAACATCTGCGAGAGTAAATGACTGAGATGAAAGATCTTGGCAAAAGGCTATTTTTCTTTGCTTGGCTTAAAGGGGGACAGATGAAGACTTCAGCCCCACCCATGCCTTCCCCAGCATGATTCCCGCCCCCAGCTCCAGGGAGGAGAGAAATGGATCTGAATGAAGACAGACCAGAAGGTGGCCCAGCCGGCCCCAGATCCCCAGGCAGGGGAGATTGTTTTTCCAGTAGAACAGGCTGGCCTGGAGGAAAAGTCTGCGTGAGGGTGGAGTGGAGGGAAAGAAGATCCGCTCGGGGAATGCAGCTGGTTCCTGAAGCTCCTCCGCGCCTGTCCCCCACCGTGCTCTGCTCTCTTCTCTTGCTCCAGGTGGCAGACTCCATGTTCTGGGCTCAGTGGCATGTTATGGAGAAGAGGCCACCCTACCAGTTGTTCCCTTCTCTTGTTCCTTTCTTCTGAGCGGTTGTGCAGTGCACGGATTGATAGCCTGGGCCTCATGATTTTCTTTCTTGCTTCCAAGGAGCTGTGTGGTTTTAGACATATTAGTGACTTCTCTGGGCCTCAGTTTCCCATCTGTAAAATAGGGACAGTGATACCTACTTCACAGAACCATAGTGAGGACAAGATGGTTTAATAGGCAGGCTCCACACAAAGCTTAGGACTTAAGTGGCGGTGATTGTGGTGGTGGTGGGGATGATGATGAGGGAGGGAGAGAGCCCATCTCTAGGTGGTCTTCTGACCCTCTGTAGGTGGAGTAGGGCTCTTTCCTTCCTGCTCCTTGTAGGATTGTGACAGTGAGAATATGTGGGTCCTGGATGAAGGGGTGGAGGGGAAACCAGGCTTCCCTATGTTTGGTGCCATGCCTGTTGGCTCCCCTGGCCCTTACCAATTCTCCTGCCTCGCCAGTGTCCCCAGGAAACTGAGGCTCTTGGCCCTTGTCATCCAGATGAACCGTTGGTGCCATTCACCCTGACGACAGACCTGTGAGTGCTGGCCCAGATTCTTGGTCCTGGGAGCCCCCACTGAGCTGGCATAGTGGCGCAGCGTTTTCGGGTGGCTGCCTCAGAGGCTCCCACAGAGCGAGGCAGGGGAGCTGGCTGACCTCAGAACCACTCTCACCTGCTGACCTGGCCCAGGACCTCCTTCCCTTCCAATGTTGCCCTGCATGTCTTGGAAAGGCCAGAACCAGATCTTGGGAGGACATCGGGTACCTGGGACCATGGAGATGCAGTTGTCATTTGGGAAAATGAGTGGATTCTCACCAGGATGGGACATGGGATGGATAAGTTTTGCCTCAGGTATAGAAAGAAGAAAAACTGGCAGGGGCAAAAGTTTAGGAGCAAAAGCTGGCAGCTGAAGATCAGGGCAGGGCGCCACCATCCAGCCTGGGCCAGGCTCCCCCACTGGACCCTTGTTCATGGAAGAGTCATCTGGGGGCCACAGAGGAGAAGGCCAAGCCTGACGGGCTATTGCGAGATTTCTGGACATGGTCTGTCAACCTTTCCTTGCGCTGGAGAGAGGGGACATTTCCTGGACACAGGCCTCCCTCAGCAAAGGCCAGGGAAGAAGTCTGGATCTGTACCCTCCTGCCTGAACCTCACCCTGGCTGAGGCAGGGATGGGAGGAATGGCTGTAAGCTCATCTCAGAGCCTGTGAGCTGGACCCCAGGCCTTGGTGCTGGCTGCCTAGCAGGCTCACGTAGCATTATCATCAACCGTAGGTTAAATAGTGGAGAAACCGAGTCCTAAGAAGTTGCGCAGCTGCACTGGGACAAGAATATATTTCAGAGTCAGGATTTGAACATGGGTCCGTGTAGCCACAGAGCCACAACACTCCCTCTCCACCAGACCTGCACTGTCCAATAAAATGTCACTACTAGCCACCTGCAGCTATTTAAACCTAATTAATTGGTTAAATTAAAAGTCCAATTCGTTAGTGACATTAGCTACATTTCAGTGCTTTATAGACACCTGTGCTTATGACTGTCCAGTTGGGCAGTGCAGCTTGTGGCACATTCCATCTTTGCAGAAAGAACTGTTAAGCCAGGTACAGTGGCACATGCCTGTAAGCCCAGGGGATAGGCAGGCTGAGGTAGGAAAATCGCAAGTTCAAAGCCAGCCTCAGCAACTTAGTGAGACCCTGTCTCAAAATAAAAAATAAAAAGGGCTGGGGATGTGGCTCAGTGGTTAAGGGGTTCAATCCCAGGTATCCACCTCCCCCCGCAAAAAAAAAAATGTCAATAAGGCAACTAGACTGTACCAAGGCTCTATCCTGTTTTAACCTTGCTGTTTAAACCATTTTATTCAGAAGCTCACCTTCAGCCTCTCCCCTCCTCCAGTCCACCCAAAGAGAGAGGGATGATTATTTTCCCAGTTTTGTGAATGGGCACATTGAAGAGAAGGGGTGAGTGACCCTTGGGGGCTGGGAGCCAGGACTTCAATCCTGTTCTCCCTGCCATGTGGCACTGTCTTAGCTGGATCTGTACAGAATCAGGGCATGGCTGGTCCCCTCGGGGTTGGGGGACCCTGGGGCTTAACTCCCTCCCTCACCAAGGCAGGTCCAAAGGTCTTGCTGCGGACCTGCAGCCGTCTTTTCACACAGCCTTCTGAATAAGAGCCTGTGAGCAAGCTTTGTGCAAAAGCGCTGGAGAAAGGGGCTTTGGGTGGGAGCTGGGAGATGCTCTGAACCCCACACAGAGGCCAGCTCTGTGCAGCACTGCCCCTGGCAGGCTGGGCCGGAAGAGGCAGCCAGCTCCAGAAGTACATCAGTCTCCCTGTTCTGATCCTGGCTCCTAGGGACAGTCCTCAATTCTCAGTCACCACATTGAGAAAAGTGGGAGATGAGGAATCTGAGAAAAGACACAGGCTTTCTACTTTGCCATGGAGTGGTGTGCATGGAGTTTAACCTGAATCTTGCAGCTGCCCTGGCAGGATGATAGCTACCCACAGTCATCCCCATTGGTGGGCTGAGATGACTGAGGCACACAGAGCAAGCTTCTCCAGATTGTCCAGGTGGACACTGGCAGAGGAGGAGGCTGCCTGCGGCCAGGTGAGCCCCTCATGGGTCTCTCAAAGCCACTGAGACGGCTCAGATCTGGTTTTGTCCTGCAAAAGTCCCCTTTGCATGGACTGTAAATGCTTACCCATTCCTTTGGATTTTCCATTAAAGTAGGGGAATCTCAGTGCTCAGAAACCATATTCTGTTCCTAGTTAAAAGCCAGCACCTGGACCATGGCTGGAGAATAGACATTAGACTGATGGATCAATGACTGTGGTTGAATATGGGCAGAATGCAAGGGGCAGCAGTGTCATCTGACTCCTGTCTATCTTGAGGCAATTACTTACTTCAGGAAAAAAAAAGGAGATGGCAGAGGTGGGGAAAATTCCATGTCTATCCTCTCTTAAAAAAATTCACCAGGAACAAGGAGAAAGGACATCACTGATTTGTAGGGGAGCATGGGATCTACATGCTCCCCAGCTCCCCAGATTTGGGGGACAGTCTGCGGTTCCTCCCTCGCCCTTTTGGCCATTGCTAATGGAAACTCACTCTGCGGGTTGACTTCCGGTGTGCACTGGAGCATCCCTGGCTGGCTGGGGAGTTGAGCAGAGGCTGTAACAGAATCAAGAGTTGCGAGTCAGAGGGGACCAGGCTACACAAGAAGATCTTAGCCAGGATGAACTAAATCTCTCCATCTCCCCCAACTTGCCTGCCCTCTCCCCCGACCTGCACAGGTTTGCAATTCATCTGCCGTCCTCACATGCTGTTCCTGCTATCAGATGATGAAAACGGAGATTCATCTTGAAGAAAGAAGGAGCTTGCTTCCCTCTTCCTGGTCTATTTGAGTCCCCCCTCCCCCATCACCATGTGTTCCTGAAACCTGGGGCTGTTCCAAGTCCTAAATGTGCTGGAAAGTATATCCCTGAGCAGCTGTGAACCTGCTCAGGCTGCAGTGGCCCAGGGTGAATCAGAAACCAGGAGACAGGCAGGCTAACAATACAGCCCCTTGTTCCTGCGTTGAGAGGGAGATCACCATCAGTGCCAGTCTCCTGGGAGCGAGGAGCAGTGAACCCACACACACACACACACACATACACACACACGTTTGCCTCCTGGTGCCGTCCACTTACCTTGCCCACCTAGGATAAACACTGGGGAGAGGAGTTACCTAGTAAGCCCCAGGTCATCGTGCCTGGCCAGCCTCTCTCTACATAGCCTCCATCCCAGCCTCCTAGCCTTTCCTTTCACTTCAACTTAACTGGGAAGGCTGTGAGAAAAGGTTTACACGCTGCCAAATGGAGTGAAATCGTTGCGAGGTTTCCCACTGAGCTGGGGACCATGCAGGATGGTGAATGTATAGCCAAAGGGGCTTCTTGGAGCCTGAGAAGGTTTTAGAAAGCCTGTTTGTAGGAACCAGACACCCTGGAAAAAAAATAACTTGCAGGCAAGTTTTGAAGCAGGCTGGGTCACAGAGCTGGCAGCCGCTCAAGGCCGCGGTGGAGTCGGGGGCCTTCCCATCAGGCCTGATTACAACCACTCGTGGTCCTTGCCAACTGCAGGCCCTGCATGCCAAGTACCCACGGGGGTCTGAACCACCCACAGACACAGCTCTGTTCCCACTCACCACATCCTGGTATTTTGGGGGCGGGAGTTTCTCCTCAAACACAAATGGATAAACTGAGGCTCAGCCACTTGAATGCCAGGGGCAGTTGGCGGAAAAACTAGAAATTCCGTTCCTTAACCCAATTCCTAATGGTTAGGTTCTGCACACCAGATGCCTCCCACGAGCCTGGCCTAAAAGCAAATGAGGAGGAAAGATTAGCACAAACGCTCCCCCATGTAAACACGCTCAAAGCCTCATCTTCCCGGAGGAGGTGGACGCAACCCACAGGCCAGAGCGCTTCCAGCATGGAAAAAGGCCTCGATGCTAAGTCTGACCCACAAGGATTCCGTTGGCTCTGAGGCTCTGGGGTCACATTCAACTCTATTCTGTCTTCTTCCCCACATCTAGTGTATTAGAGTCCTGCATGTTCTGGCTCAGAAAGAGCTCTCCAATCTTGTCCTCTCTGTTCCCTTCCCAAGCACCATTGCCTGAAGTCAGCTGCACATCATCTCTTCCTGAGTTATCCCCATGCTTGTCCTTCTCTCCATGCCTCCAACCCAAAATGCATCTGTCTGTCCTGTTCCCCAGCTTAAAAACATCCATTGCCTAGTCACACAAGGCCCTTTATGAATGGGGCCAGTTCAGTTCATCATTGTATCTTGTTCCTGCCCAGATACCTGCCATGACAGGCGACAGAGGTGTTCTGTGACACCCCAGGGCCATTGCACATGCTGCCGCCTCTGCCTGGAAAGTCCTCCTTCTAACACAGTCATTCTGCACCCATCCTCAGAATACAACTCAAGTGCCCTCTGACTCCATGCGTGGTCCCGTGACCACGCCCCTGTGGTAGGGTTTCTTTGAACGGTAACAAGATTTGCTAGTCTGCCTCTCTGACTGGGTTAGTGGCTCCCATCCTGGAGTGATTTAGCTTCCAGGGGACATTTGGCCAGGACAGGAGATATTTTTCAGTTGTTACAACTTACGTGTGTGCTACTGGCTTCTAGTGGGTAGAGGCTGGGGATGCTGCTAAACATCCTAAGATGCCCAGGAAGTCTTTCCAACAATTATGTGGTCCCAAATGCTAATCACACCGAGGTTAAGAAGTCCTAGACTAGGCTCATATTTTTTTTTTAAATTTAGTATCAGGATTTGAACCCAAGGATGCTTAATCACTGAGCCTCATCCCCAGCTCTTTTTATTTTTGTATTTTTGAGATGGAGTCTCACTAGGTTGCTGAGGCTGGCTTTGAACTGCCATTCTCCTACCTCATCCACCCAAACTGCTAGGATTACAGGCATGCTCCACTGTGCCCGGGTCGGTTCATCTCTCTCTCTCTCTCTCTCTTAATTTAGAGAGTCAACTTTATTTATTTTTTCATCTGGCATTTGTTTCTCCAACACTTAATTGTGTACGTGATGCTGGGGTTTGAACCCAGGTCCTCGTGCATGCTAGGCAAGCACTCAGAACTGCTGAGCCATTGCCCCAGCCCTAAGCTCACTTCACTTTTGAGGTGAATTCTTACTTGTATCTTTCTATCTCCCTTGCTTGGCTTACAGAGGTTTTCAATGACAGCTTTTTGTTTTGTTTTGTTTTGTTTTTCAAACACATGAGGGCTAGAGTGGTGGCTCAGCGGTTATGGCTCTTGCCTGGCATGTGTGAAGACATGAGTTCAAATCCCAGCACCACATACACAATGAAATGTTGGAGCAACGAAGGCCACATGAAAAACTAAATAAAATTGATTCTCTCTCTCTCACTGTCATTTTCTCTTAAAAATAAAATAAAATAAATAAAATGCATACATGAACAGAACTACTGATGGCTATACATTCTCTACCTGTAGGACTTGGTTCACCAAATTAGCACTTAAGTAAGTTGATTAATAGTGAGTGAGCATGTATATAAAGGAGGATAAAATAAAATATGTACCAGAAACAAATGCTTTGCTTTCATTGCAGAAAACACAAATGATATATTTATCATTAAAGTAAACCTCAAGATAGGAATGAATGGCTGGGCACAATAGTACACCTGTAATCCCTCAGCAGCTCAGGAGGCTGAAAGAGGAGGATCCCAAGTTCAAAGTCAGCCTTAGCAAATTAGTGAGACCTTGTCTCTAAATAAAAAGGGCTGGGGATGTGGCTCAGGAGTAAAGTGCTCCAGGGTTCAAAAAAAAAAAAAAAGAAATAGATAGGGGTGAAGGCATATTACCATTGTAGCACTTCTTTTCAAATTAGGGGTCTGCAATGAAGATGTATCAGGGAGACTCCTCCAACAGTCAGGCAACAGGAATCAAACCCTTATTAGTGTAGAGAATGCAAGACCCAACTGCCCACCCTATATAAGGGACAAGGCCAACTTGGACATTGTACAGAGAGAACCCATGAAAATGATTAAACTCTGGACAAATAGGTCTGGTGAAGAAAGGCAAAAGGAATTGATAGTATTTAACCTCAAGAAAGTGATGGCTTGAAACATGTTCCCATAGCCATTTTCCAGTAACCCAGGAGGTTGTCCAATGGAGGGAAAGTCTATCGACTCTGTGGCACCAGGACCCAGCAGGAAGAAAAAGATAGGAGGAAGGATTACATGAGTTGTGGACCAGTAAGTAAGGGCAGCTCGTTGCGGGGGGCGGGGGGGTCCTAGCGACCTCTGTGTCTCTTGCCTCTTTTCTAGGTTGTATCCCTATTCCACCACTGGCAACGCAGGGCTGGGAAGGGGGCTGCCAGGCTTCTGGCCCTGCCTCTAGAACTTTCCTCTGAATTGGAAACAGGAAAGATGAGAGGAGCCTGGGAGTATCAAGAGAGCAAAAAAATTAAAAAATAAAATAAATACAGAATAAAAGGTGAGACAGAAGGAGAAGGGAAAGCAAGAAGAAAGAGGCAGCTGGAAGGGTAACAGGAAAATGTTGAGGCGGGCTGGCGAGGCCCGGCATCTGGAAAACAGACTGGGGGCTATATTTAGACTGCCATGACTTGCAATAATTTGTGCTAGGGGGGGAAAAAGGAAAATGTGAAGTTGGCGTCTTTTTCGGGAGGGAGTGAGTTATAAGGAAGGAACGACTTGATGGGGCAAACTGCGCAGGAGGCCTCAGCCCCTGGCCGTTGAGAAGGGGCAGCTGAACAGCGCAGGCCGTCAAGAGTGAGTGATGGTGTTTACCGAGCCTGATCCAGCAACTGCCCCGTCCCCATCTGTGCCCTGTGCTCCCCACCAGGAATGTAGGGTGCATTCCTGGGCATGGCAGCCTGTCGACTGCAGCACCCAGACATTTCCGGGATGATTCAGGGTGCTCTCCGGAGAAGTGAGGGCCAAGGCAGGGGCTCTGGATGGGGGCGCCGGGCTTATGCGAGCAGCACTCTGTAAATTCTAGGAATGTGTATACATTGCCGAGGCCTTTCTCCAGCTGGATTATAAATAGAGGATTAGTTCAAAGGCAGGCAGCCTTTTTAAGAGATGGTGCCAAGTGAAGCCTGCAAACCAAATACAGTCAAACCTCCTCAAGCCCCTGTTGGCTTATTTCAAATAGCATATAAGTCAAAGCCACAGCACTTCCCTGGCTGACTAGGTGTTTGATTGTCCTTTAGGAAGTAGTCTAGAGGGTTCACACACAGCTTGGGTGAAACCTCAGTTAGCCAGCACCATATAAGTCATTCCGTGTGGTGGAGCTTTCTAGCTAGCGTAAGTTTCATCCTTTTCAACAACCTATTTAAACCAGGGGCAGAGGTGCGCTCCTATAATCCCAGCTACTCGGGATTACAGCTGAGGCAGGAGGACTTCAAGTTCAGGTCAGCCTGGGCAACTTAGTGAGAACTTGTCTCGAAACAAAAAAATTAAAAAAGGCTGGGAATGTACCTCAGAGGTAGAACACTCCTTGATTCAATCCATAGTACAATATAAATAAATAAATGCATTTTAAAAAATATAATAATTTTGGATGGAAGTATTTCTGAAAAAAGGGTCCCATATTTCCAGGCTACCAGGTTTTAAAATAAACCATACTGATCTTAATTCAACATCTTTGTTCTGCCTGGGGCCACTGTCGTAAGCCAATTATTGTACTGTTACTCCAGTGCCAAAACCTTTGCCATCTGTGGTCTTGTTGTGCTTTCTTGGTCTTCTTTTTATCATTTTATCTCTTCAGTGGCCAATAGTTACTTTTTCTGTTGTCAAGAAGAATACTATTTTACCTGTAGCAACCACAGACCCATCTTCTTTTAGTCTAATTTGCTTCTTTTAGTCTGTTCTGAGTTGAGAACCAGATATGTAAACTTGTTGAAATTCTGTGTAAACAAGAAGTAAATAGATTATGGGCAAGAAACCCAGCCTTTCCTGTTCCCATAGGATTCATCCAGGCTCTCTTAAGGGATGACGGGCCATCCAGCCCTCTGGGGAACACAGTTGTTTTGAATTATATGCTACTTTAAATACACCAGTATGGGCTTATGTAGATAATTTTGGCTGCTTAGACATCTCTTGGCTCATGCCCAGGTTCTGGTCTGATTTTAGATAGTGAGGTGTCTGGGTAGCTGTGTTTTGGGTAGAAGAAGCCTTACTGTAATTTGAAGTCTATGTTCTCAAGGCCCTTGGATTTAAGGTCATTAATTTTTTTGCCTGCCTGTATTTGAGGCTGGTAGTATGATTAACCCAGTGCAGGAAAAAAACAAACAAAACCCCCACCCATACAATTACTTTGCCCATTTGTCAGTAATGTCTCATTTTCTTTGTCATGTAAGGTGATGGGAATTCTGGGCAGGTTGCTGAGAAGAGTCCAGTGTAGCATCAAGGAATAGGTAGACTGCAAGGAGTGCATATTGGAAATGGATAAAGTGAGGACAAGCCAGCCCAAGAAGGACTAGAGGTTCTTGGGCTGTTTTTGTAAGTGTTAGGCTGGTTGGGGACATGGCTTCAGCTAGCCCACATGGTCATGGTATCATGGCCCCTGGCTGGGGGCGTGGCTTCAGTCAAGACAGGAGGCCATGCTGGCTGTGTAAGGGTCAGGGCAAAGGGCAGCTTGCCTGAGAAAAGAACAGCCAATCAAGACGCTGGCAGACAAGCTCCAATGGATTGACGGATCTATCAGCCAATCTCTGAAAGATCAACCCCATCAACTCCTCCCATTTAACTAATAAAACCAGCTGCCTGGCAAAGGTCCAGTGCCATTTTCCCTGCGTGGCATTCTCCCTGAACTCCAGTTTCCCCTGCCAGGTGTCACTTCCCATGCCTGCCCTCATTATGGCAGCACAGGTGAAACTGGCCCGAGAGCAACAGATCCCTATAAACATCTCCTCCTAAATTTACATCCATACCAATCACTATAACTTTTTATTATTTTTACGGTAAGTGGTAAAACTCTTTCCATGGTTAATTAAATTGGTGCTTTAGAAAGGCTTCAAACCGCTGATCTATTGGCAAAGTGAAGACACTTCTGTTGGAGAAATTAGGCTTCAAAAAGGAAGTGTTAAAAAGCTCCTATATAAAAAGCTCAGAATCAGACTTATTTTGTTCTCAGGTTAAAAGACATTGTCTCCTTTGCTGAAGGTGTTCATCAAGCCAGTCTTCCCACATGTTGCTCTGACCTGCTGCTGTGCCCCACACAGCCATGACCTAAGAGCACCTGCCCCACATCCCATCCTCACAGATGACCTGATCAGGATGCCCTTGACCTGAGGGTAATCCAACCATTGGCTAGCCAGTGATGACCAGTGATTGATGTGTCTTGCTATGAAAAGATAAGCTAGGGTAAATAAAGCCTCTCAGGGGAATCTAGAATTGAAAATGGAAAGACTGGTCCAGTTGGTCAAGGTCACTGCAGTTAAGAAGTTGTGTAGGGTCTGGAGTGGGGGCCATGTTGTCTGGAAGCTGACCTTATGGTGCAGGGGACACTGGAAGTAAGAAATGCTAAGGTGGAGGGAGGAAGAGAGAGAGAGAGAGAGAGAGAGAGAGACTTAGCACACAAAGTCCCTGAGAGAGATGTCTGAGTTCCCTACAGCTTGTTTGTTCGCACGAGTTCCACTTACACTATTTTCCTGCCTATGGATTTCTGAGTGCTAGCATGAGTAGGTCTCTGTTCCTTGCAACAAAAAGTGCTTTGCCTAAGACTGCCACGATCTCTATTAAGCAGTTGCTCAAATGCTAGGAACTCAAAATTAGATCCATCTTAATGTGTCCTTCTGTAGCTTAAGGAATTCCATTTCTTTAAGTTTTCCTCAGAAGACCCATTTTCCAGTACTTTAATCCTTATGTTGTCTTCCTCTGATCCCTCCTAAAGGTCTCCAAAGCCTGCGTGTTCCATTGCTCTGACTGGTGCCAGGGTTGCCCCTGGAGACGGTAGGATTTATTGTGGTGTGCACTGTCCTCCTGGTCCTCTATGCTAGGACTGCTCTCTGCTTGGTTTTCTAATAACAGAGCTGCCCAGATGACTGACACAGATCTGCTTCTCCCATAACCTGATACTCCCGGCAGGGCCAACCCTGTCATGAAATGTCAGTGCAGGAAGGGGCTTGGTGATCATCTAGCCCAAGCCATTTTAGTAATAAGGAAACTGAGTCCCAAAGAGACTACATAATTCACCCAAGGTCAGGCAAAGATGAATGACATTTTTCCCTGCATCAGTGTGAGTGTGTGTGTGCATGTGCGTGTGCGTGCGTGTGTGCTTTTGCCTTTATTGAACTTTATTCCACTAGTTTTAAAATTTCTTCTTCAAACTTTAGAGGGAATTATGAATTGTGTATATTCAAATTCAAAGACATTACTTGTGATCCTTTATGACTGATAGAAATGAGTGTGCATACACTGGGGACAGAGTCAGAAGGATCACTGGAGCCCAGGAGTTTGGGTCACCCTGGGCAATGTAGTGAGACCCAAAAGAAAACAAAACAGATTGTGTGATGTTCCATAGAACTCTAAATATATCCAAGGTAGAGTGAACCTCAAAACATTAACTATTTTGTTACAGCAAAATAAATTTAAATTTGTTGTGTTTTAGAGTATATATTATAGTAAATGTGCAGATACTTTATTAGATATTCAATGTGTATATATATGATATGCTCATGTAACAGACATGTATATATTATGCACTATATAATATGATGTGGTGGGATTGTGTGTGTTCACCCTAATTCTGTTTCATGTAATCCCACTGAGTTGGTAGTACTTGTTCTAATTCATAGTAGTACTTAGTATTACTATGTAGTATGTAGAACAAGTACATAGTAGTACTTGTTCAAATTCATAAAGAAAAAATAATAAAATAATCTTAATAGATTCTAAAGAATACATTTAATAAAATAAACCATGCATTCTTGATTTTTTAAATCTCTTTAAAAATGAGATGATTACTTTGTTTACATGAAAATACTTTATTCCTTAAATCAAAAGTCAAAGCTATTTTTTTATTAGATGAATATGGAGATACAATTGAGGGGGAAACATTATCAAACATTTAAGAACAAATGAATATATACTTAGTTATCCAGGGCTAATGCCATGTCATGGATACCCAGCTTGGGTTCCCCACGTTACTGTTTCCCCCAGAAGAACCTCTGAGTTAAATGGATATCTTGTGGAGGTCAGAGATCTGCTTCTGAGATGATTCCCCCATATTTCCACCCTCCAGTCTCCTAGATATTCTTCCTAAGCCCACCCCCCACCCTGTCCCTCACCCTACACCTCCAAGTAACCTAGGGAGTCATCCCCCTGTTGAGTTAAGAATCATACAATTTGAAGTTATTATTAGCTTAGCCGTCTAACATACTGCTTCCTGGTGTATTCTAGCTTCCACAGATGAGAGCAACCATTCGGCCCTTGAGTCTCTGAGATTGGGATACTTCACTTAGCATAATTCTTTCCATCTCCATCCATTTTATTTCAAAAGCCA